>BGNK01000679.1:202386-214362 GCA_003297005.1 Symbiodinium sp. clade A Y106 | reverse complement strand
TTCGGTGGTTTCGGTGGTTTCGGTGGTTTCGGTGGTGGCTGGTTTTGGTGACTTTGGTGGCTTCGGTGTCACCGGCGGTACTGCTGCTGCTAGTCATGGTGGGTGGTGCTGGTGGTGGTGCCGATGGCTCTGGTGTGTGCTGGTGCTGGTGCTGGTGGAACTTGAGGACGAAGAGAGGACAATGCGACGACACTCTTCAATCCACCCTTTGCGCAAACTTCTGCCAATCGGCCGTATCGGGTAGCGCCAGAAGGCTCGGCTCTTCTCCCAGCTCACCTGGTGGGAGCTGATGCTGAATGAAACTTATGTCACGGCTGGACGCTTGGGGTTGTCGAAAGGGCTTGGAGTTGTGGCTTCTAAGGACTTGCTTTGACGAAGCACATATGACACGGCATCCAAGTGTTGCGTTCGCCAATGCAATCCCACATGCTGCGTTTGGGATTCAGTATGTCCAACAATCATCGTGACAATACTTACGAACGAACACCACCAGTGCCCACGACGAACATGAATCGAAAAGTCGAAGTCCTCCTCCTCCTCCTCTTCAGCAGCAGCAGCAGCATCGGCACCAAGACCAGCATCATCGCTGTCAGGATAATCACATCGCCACCATCATCGTCATCATCAACAACACCCCCTTCAGCCACAGTGGCATCTTTAACACAATCAACGGCTACCCGAGTCGACGTCTGGCCTTCAGGCCGCTGCCACAACTACAGCGCGGGAAATCACACTTCGCGCACAGGGGCTCCGTAACCGGAAAGAGATGTAATTAGGGGCTCCGGAATCGGGCGCGCTTATTGTGCCAAGGACCACTACATCGAGGAACTGAACTGGTGAGGGCACTCGAGCTAGTGAAAACAGGGCCTTCCACGGCTTCTTCAGCTTCCGGGTCTCATCCTCTGCATCGGTGACCTGGAAAATGCAAGTCTTTTACAACATAGACCGGCAGACAAGCTTCTCCGCACAACGAATCTTTTTAAGAAGAATCTTGAGGGGTCTATCCTCTGAAACAAGCGCCGTTTTCAAACCCTGAACACTTCTCGGATCGGAAGAGCTCTTCCCCATGCGCAGCGAGTATGGGGTGCGGGTTCTAGGAAGCTCATCAGAACCAGATAGCATCACACCGAGATCTAAAACCCTAAACTTGTCTTACACCCCTGAGTGTAGTTTAAACTTGAGGAGCCTAAAACGGGTCCGTGCTTGACCCACGACCCTGCACCGGAAAGCCCCAGTTCGAGGGCAGGGCAGGGACTTGCAGGATGTGGAGTTCGCGGCTTGGGGTCAGGAGCTGCGGCTTGAGGCCTGTCGTCCTGACAGCTAAATCCTAAACTTTCAACCCAAATCCCTAAGCCCTGAACTCTCAACCCCAAACAATGACCTGAAGCGCTCCACCCCAAGCTGTGACCCACAACCCTGGATATGAAGCATTCGATTCGACATGACTGGGTGGGGAAAGCCTCGCGGATGAAGAACTGCGCACTCTCTGTACTTTGCCTGAGAGTCAAAGCCGACAAGGAGCTGCTGGGCGGTTAGGCATGAGGATACATGCCACCTTCATGCGATTGTGCAGTTATCGCTCAGGCTGGGCCTTTTGCCCCCCCCCCCCCCCCCTCTGGCGCCCGGGCGGGGGGGGGGCATTGTGAGAATCACGTTTTTGCTCTTTTTCTGTTCTCTCCGGCNAGATAGGGCGGGGGGGGGTAGGTGAGAGGGTCCATGCCCCCTGCAGTCGTTTGTGCCTTTGCCCCGCCGGTGGGGCCTTTTCCCCCCCCCCCCCCCGCTTGTGGGCCGAAGGGAGGTGGGAGTCATCGCAAGATTCAGCTTTTGGCTTTGCTTTTGATGCCTGGGCCTAGGCTCTGTGGTACACCACTGGCTTCTCGAGCTTTTGCGCTAGCGGCCTGACCCTGCAAGACCACCATGACTCTAATCAAATCACTGTAGATGTAGAGTCGGCTGTTTTTGGGGGGGCGTAACATATACGATACATGATGTGAAACAGGAAGCAACAATATCACTCGCCATCGAACACTCCAATTCCCAATTGCAAACCCTGTAGGCTCACGATTGAAAAGTCGATCCGAAAAGAGGGTTGAGAAGTTGGGTGCTTTAAAGATCTGACTCCGGGTCCAGGTTTAGGTTGGGCTTAGGGAAACGAAACCTCAACGCATTCGCTGGCAAAGTAGACCATCCGAAGTTGCGCAGACCTCGCTTCCTTCGCACAAGTTTAAGTCTCGATCCAAAGTTCAGCCACTCTTCAGTCTCGGGTGGCGGACGTCTAGGGTTCAGCGGCGAAGGCAGGCAGAGTTTGTGGTTAAAGGTGGGTTTAAGGTGAGGGCTTGAGGCTTATGGATTCGGGATCCGGGTAAAGGGCTTCAGGTTTTGAAACTCACCCTGCTCAATACCGGGCACCCAGCTGGCCATGCTCCAAGGTGACAGTGAGGACCATCTATGGTTGGGGGCTCAGGTGGCATGTTGGATGGTTCACAATAGCCTACTGATCAGGTGCAATAGTTGCAAATCCAAGGTTCGCTGTTCTTCGGGTCTTTGGCATCAGGCTCTCTTGGCCATAGGGGTCCGTTTGTGGTGCTCAGATACCGGGTATAGACAAGGAATAGGTTTAGGAATGCCTGAACTTGCAAGTGTATTTACTTTTTGTTTAGGTGTCTAAACATTCGGAGAAATTCGCCAACTGCATTCTGTGCGTCTTCGTTTCTTTGTGTCAGGCGCTTTACATACGATGTATAATAACCGTACGTCCATTTCATGTTCGTGTGTGCCTGCGTCTTTCCGTCTTTCCCGCTGCCTGTGCCTGTCCATACATCTGCATGTGCGTATGCCAAACCAATCCGGATGTGTAGCTATGGCTATATCTAGTAAAATAAACAAACACAAACAAATTGACAAATATGTGTACATATATGTATATATACACATTTATCTATTTCCTTGTTTGTTTATCCATTATTTGATATTTAGTGTGTTTTCGCTAATTTACGTATATATCTATTCGCCTATTTATACTCGTTTAGTTATACTTTCTTTGAATACGTATACATATGTATATGCACATATGCTCACGAACTACACAACGAGCAAAACTGATGGCAAGAGCGCTTCCGTCCAAGACCGAAGGACATGGTCCGTGGCAGGTCCGGAAGCGGGTCAGCAGTGTCACAACAGGACGAGGCTGCACAAATTTGCCTCCATTCTCTTCAGCAGAAACTGTAAAATGACGGAATACAGAATTACAGGCCAAAAAAGTCATCACACTTGCGGAGGCCTCTGGTCATGACCAGTTTCATCCCATGCGTCACCTCAAAGATGCCCTTAACTCCAGACTTCGAAAGAAACCTAATCTGCCTTGAGCTCGCATTCCATCTGCTCGGAGCCATCATTGACGCAGGCTTCCAACCTCTTCGTTTAGCAGGTACGACATGCAGATCGGAAGGAATGCAAGGTACATGTTTCCGTTCGGGTCAGGTTTAGGGCGGCGGTTGTTTATATGAGGTGTTGGGAGCACTGCGGACGGTACTTCTTGTTAACATTATTGCTGTTCGTGTCTAACTGTCTAGTTTTTTGTTGTTGCGAATGCTTGTACCAAGTCTCGCAATATCGTCATCATCATCACCATCATCATCATCACCATCATCATCAACTTCGTCATCATCATCATGATCACACTCTGACTCATCGTCGTCATCGTCATTGCAATGCAACAGTTCAAATTGCAGAATTAAATCTTCGGATGTAAGGTTAGGACAGTTAGGAAAGGTTCAGAGCCAAGGGGTGACGACGACGACCAATTCAACAACCGCAGCAACAACCAGAGTCATAGCTATAGCCACCCTGCAACAGCAGCACCTGCAACAGCACCACCACCAGCAACAAGAGCAAATACAGGAGCAGCAGTAGCGGCAGAGGCAGCAGCAGCAGCACCCGCAGCATCAGCAGCAATCACAACAATAACCAAAACCACCACCACAACAACAACAACTACCACGACCACGACCACAACCACAACCACGACGACGACGACAGCAGCGGAGGCAGCGACAGCAACGACAACAACGACAACAGCTACAACAACAAAAACAACCACAGCAACAACAACAACAAAACGCAGCAGCAGCAAGACAACAAAGAAAAAAAAAAAAACAACTGGCACGGAATGATCGATATTCACAGAGGCCTCAATATCACTGCCAAACATCAACACCAGCAACAAATCATAATTATGATGTCTTTCGTACTGGGGAGGAGTTGATGACGATTCTAGCCATGGTGACGATGCCGATCCTGATCATGACAGTGATGCACATGCTGAGGACGATGAGGGTGTGATGACGATGATGACGACGACCATCACCATAATCACCAGGCGGTGGTAGTGATTGTGACGGTGAAAAGTTGAGCACAGGCAAGGATCAGAATCAGAGCAAAGGTTCAACACTTGGCCCGGAGCTGGCTGGAGCTGAGGACGGAGGCCGCGATGCGGTTGGTTCGAGGCGGGAGCAACAAAAGAAACCTCGCAGGGTCAAACCGACAGCGTGTTTGAGGTTGGATTGCGGCTCTCTGGACTGTGCTGCATGGCCTGTCAGGGCTGATTAGGAAGGCAGGGCTCCAGGTTCAAGCCTGTCAAGCTTGAGATTGAGGCTGGAGTCTATGGGCGCTGTTGTGAGGAGGGACGACGGTGACGATGGTTCCTGCTTGCCAGCCTTGTTGCCACTTGCTTCTCCGAGCACCATGTTTACGTGATCGGGGGCTTACTTGGCACGTCGAGCAGGTCTCTGGGGATCGGGATGATGGAAGGCCTTCAGCAGACAAGTGTTGGATTCCTACATGGAGCTCTTCAGAAGGTTTTGCTGATTCTGCAAGAGTCCATCGGGTGCTTACACTGGTTCGGTGCTATGACATCTAGAAGCTTTGGGGGTGAAGACAAGATAGAGCTTGGGGCTGACATGTTGCAGTGCATGGGAGCAGGTTCAGGGCTGGGGCACTTTGGTCGGGACTCGTTTGCCGTGGACAGGGCAGACAGAACATCCCAAACACCACACCCGCAATGCTTACCCCAGAACCCGACACCATAGGCCCTCTGCAAAAAGGATGGCAGCTGGGACCTGCTCTACCAAGAGTCCCATGCTCTGAGCTCATCCAGAGCGAACCCCAAAGCATGAAGCCTAAGCCCAAACACTGAAGTGAAGCCAGGTAGCCAGGCGCACAGAGGCCTCATCACCATGCCAAATGCGCATGGCGAAGGCTGAGAGAGGAACCGAGGGAGCTCGCCGGGAGATTTCGAAAATGCGCAGGCTTCAGGCTCGGACCGGAGAGATCTATATGCTTGCTCTTCTCGGCTTTATCAGGTGGTTGCAATCGTTTGGGGTTGCAGACTTCGGGGTTGTGAGTTGCATGAGGATCAGGGTTCGGATCTGCAGGTCATTGCTTGGGGCTGTATACTTGCTGAGTTAGGCCAAGGGTAGAGAGCCGTATTTGCTGCTCTGGGATTTTCGGGTTGCCAGTCAGCCATCGACTATACATCCCAGCCCCTACGAAGATTCCTAGATTCCCTGCTCCGAACCCAAAACCCAAGAGTACAAATGGCCCAAATATCAGCCTTTGGGAGTCGGAACATACTTTAAGGCATTCAGGTCTGAGACTTTGTGCTGTAGCATTTCGGCTTTCGGGGATGAGGGCCGTTAGCTTCCATCGTGGCGCCATGGTGCTTGCGAGCTCTTGCCTCAAGTTCCTCTCTCAGAAAGAGACGAGAAGGAGAGGAGGTGGTCGCCCAATGCCTTTCGCGAAATGCCTTCAGTACTTTGCGGCTCGACCACCTGTCCAAAGCCCTTCGTAGTTTTTTTACACTGTGAGCCATGCCGGCGACACCAAGGCACCAGGTGTTCAATCTAACCTAGGCACGGACGCCCCATTCTGACAGCACCTGAACAGAGCCCCACAAAATTCCAGCTTCGAAACCTCACTCCGACACTGTTGTAGGCTACACCTCGATGAGTGGAACACAGCTACGGATGCTCAGCGAGAAGGTGGACGAGTCTTCCTTTTTGAAGAAGCCTGTTGCTGTCAGGCTGACTCGGTTCTGTCTTAGAGCGGGGTCAGCCTTCTCGCACAAAGTACTCCGTTGCCACCGCCGGAATTGGCTTGTCTGCTCCCAAAATGTCATTGGCGTTGATGGCAATTTTCTTGCCTGCAGTCTTTGTCACATCTGGGTCCGGCTCTGGATAATCCTTGTTTCCATCAGCAACCAGAAGGTAGTAGTCCCACGGCCCCTTGCTGCAGTCTTGCGGTAGCTTCGTGTGGTCCACTGTGCCAGCATAAGAGAAGCCATTTCCGTACAGCATCCAAAACGGATAGGTATTGTCATCACGCATGGATTTCAACATTTCTTCAGGCTTTGCACACACAGAGTGCCCGTTGTTCACAAGCCCGTCTACCAAGAAGAACAGCCCCGTAGCCGACCTTGTCCTGAATCGAAAGGATAAGCACCCGGGCCACTTTGTGGGAAGCATCGGGTGAAGGCACCAGCTTGGTGGCCATGCTGGTGCTGAGGAGATTCTTTTCGGCGTATTTCATCAGCTGTTCATGAATCTTCGCGTATGCTGCCGTATCAAATTGAGCCAGGTTCAAGGGAGGCACTTTGCCACTGTGCATGGACTCCTTCACTTCCGCCTGCGATGGAACCCCGGGAAGCTTCATTGCAGTGGCTATCAGCTCCCTTGGAAAACTTGTCATTGTGCCGGCCGGCATCTTGTCAAGGTCCAGGAAGTACGGAATGCTGCCCGACATGATGATCTCGTAGTTCTTTCTTCATCGTGATGACGAAAAAGGCTTTGCTGTACTGCTCGTAATATTCTGCCTCAGTGTGATAGACATAGGGAGTCCTGCCGGGAATATATGGGGAGAACAGCATCGTCTTCTTAGTGTCATTCCCGCGCAAGCTGCTGGTCGCCCTCCATTTCTCCGGCGCAATACTGAACGCAAAGTTCTGTGTCGCATCATGTGGCACTGGCTTGCTTGACTGTTTTGTGAGGCTCAAACCGAGGCCGTCATCCGTTCCGCGCAACCTGACTGACTGGACCTCCAAGGCTACAAGGAGCATGCAGAAGGCATGGGCCAGGTGTAAGCAGTCCCGCTTGTGAGAAGCCGCCATCCACAAGGACACCATGTCTCCGAAATGAACAGTTAGTCTACGATCTCGGGGAGCGTGTGGTGCTGAGCCAATGTGCACGGAAGTGGGAGAAGTCCAGCAATGTCCAGGCATGCCCGAAACTACAAGAATCTTCATTCCCTGACGAGAATCACCATGTGAACCTCTCAAAGGAGAATTCCCACCAAGTTGGGACTTATGCCTTATGCCATGCATGCAGATCTGCCTCGAAATATATGTGTTTTGGTGTTCGACTCGCTAGCTAGCTGAGTGGTATGTCAACCTCAACGCCGTTCATCCAACAGAAACTTTAAGCATCCTGATTGGGAAGGACATGGGACAAGCAAATGTGCGGGAAGTTGGGGCGGCAAAGGAACCATACTGAAACTTGCATCCACAGGGAATGGGCGTTGCTCCTGGGGGAAACCTGACGAAAAAAAACATGCAAAACGGGATATTAGACTAACATAACGAACAACAGTGATACAACACGACGAAAGCATTGGAAAACGAACGAAAACCTGGGAAAATATGTAAAACATTAACACGAAAACCACGTACATAACATGCTAGGAAAGTCCAGAAGTTTAGGAAAGTGTTCGGGAAAACGAAGCACAAAGGCTGCGGGCACCAAAAGTTGCTGGACTCAGCGGTTCCAGTAGTTGTTCTAAGTTCGAGTCGTTTCCGAATTGTGCCTCGGGGCCTGGAGAAATTCATTTTCCTATGCTTGTCGTATCTAATATCGGACTACAGCTAACACAGGAGGCGAACATAACTCTGGAAGGTGGGGGGACTATACGAGCCCGTTTCCTATATTCCCCACCAGTACATGGGCCAAGCCCCATCCTGCCCTCAACACCTGAACCATCTGGCCAAACCCAACTAGATTCGATGGGACCCAACAGACCGCAGCCCGTGATGTACGACGAGTCTTTCAGTGCTTTAATAGAAAAACACAGAAAGATAGTTTAGCAGGCGGCTGAATGATCAAGAAGGATGTTCCTGCGAGTTCTGCATCCTGGCAGTATACTCCCGGTGCTAAATCGCGACACATGGTCCTGCTTCGCACAATCCTTCGAGAGTCGGGTTGACGTCCTCCGAGTCACCGCGACTCCGGAATCCAAAAGCCCTGCTGGAATCTTGCATGGAATCCGCATGAGTCCTTACGGGCTGACACTGGCTCACTTCCTGGAAGACATGGGAACCCACAAGCTCCTAAACCCACAAGGCAATCCAGGGACCTAGGTAGAGCACAAGACTTTCGAATTCAACTCGCCTGCAGATGTTTCAGGATTGGAGAAAGAACCCTCTTATGAGTGCTGGAGACTCGTGCCGAAAATCCTGAACCCTTAAGCTTGCGATGATGTTCAAGATTCTTTCGGCAGCAGTGTTTGTGACTGTGCTGGCTCTTGTTATGGATACGCTGGGTGCAGTGCTTGGTGCTTCAATATTGAGCGCATGAGCTCAGCGGATGGTGCAATCTTTATTGAAATCCACATCCTTTGCTCGGCGACCTCAATGCTGTAAACAGAAAAACTAGTCCTGAAATCACACACACCCATGCTTCAACCCTGAACGCTGGTCCCAACCTTTACAAACCCCTGCCGTGTCAGCTTCAGGCTGAAGCAAGAACAGCATGGGTAGAAAACATGCCTGGAAAGGTTTCGTAAGGCATTGCTTTCTTGCCGATCTTGCGACCCTCTGCATCACACACTTTTCCTCGGCTTGGAGCGTCCGGGTCGTCTGAGCGGCCCCAACACAGCCGGTATCGGACGAATTCCTGGACAGGTTTGTTGGCTGAGAACCGCCAGCATGGGTTCCCAAGAGACTAAAAAATGTTTTGCTGAAGTACTCTCCTTACACCGTGACAACACTCTCCGCCTATATATATATATATATATATAGAGGAGTGCATTGTATGTCGTGTATGTTAGGATGTGTTGGAGGTCCTGTCCTGTACCCATGGGACTTCGCTTCCGAAACATGAGATTACATTTATACTCACGACCCTTGCATTCATTCCTTTCTAACGAAAACCCCTAACGCTGAAGAGCGACTCGGCACACCTTGGTTTTGTGCAGAGATTCTTCCCGAAAGTCTTAAGCCCTAAGCTACGGAACAGGCAGCATGGCGCCTCGCACCCGGTAGCTATGCCGACTCGGGAGGGGGCTGGGACGACTCCGACTCCAGCTTTCCTTGGAGCGGAGGGCTCAGAGCTCAGGGCTTTGAGATTGGGCCCCAAACTGTAGGGCCCTCAACCTGGACCCTTCATGGCTTCCGATCCTCCAAGGTGGCGCCGAGGTTTGGTTTCGATTCAATGCAGGCACTGGAGCGACCAACTCAAGGCTTCCAGCTTGTGGTATCATCTTGGGGAAGGGACTCGGGGGTGCTTCACTCCAGCCCTCGCGTTCGACTTTACCGCAGATTAAAAACGTGCAAGACCAGCACAGGAAGGTAGCCTTAAGTCCTGCAGCGCCAGAGGGCTTCCAGAGCCTCGACCTAGACCCTAGACCCGAGACCCTCAAACCCGCAAGCCCATAACCCCGAGCTCAGGTCTAGAGCTTCCTAGTCGTCAAGAACTTTGGAGCTCATGTAAATCATCAGAATGTAGTCCGGGGCTAGGGCTGAGGCGAGGCTTTGTGGTTTGGTTTCTCAGGAGAAGGTGGTTTGAAACAACAACTTCGCAGTAGTCAAGTCCTTGCTCCTGAATTGCAAATCGAGCCCGGATGCTCTTCTTCCACATCCGCGCCATCTCGAGGATCTTGAGATTCTGTGTCTCGGAGCTGTCCTGGCTCGCAGCAGTCTTTAGATTAAAGCGCTCAGGTAGGACGTTTGGGTCTCGGGTTCGGGGTTGAATGCTCATACTTGAAGCTTCGTCCTTTGGCTGCAAAGTTTGGGAATCCGTGAGTACTAATTTCGGAACCCTCGTGACGCACTTCGATACATCTTAGGACATCCGAGCTTGGGCTTATGCCAAGCTGCTAGGAAGACAGAAGAACAAGTAGCAGCAGCAGCAAGAGGAGCAGTAGCAGTAGCAGCAGTAGCAGCAGTAGCAGCAGTAGCAGCAGTAGCAGCAGTAGCAGCAGTAGCAGCAGTAGCAGCAGTAGCGGCAGTAGCGGCAGTATTGGCAGTAGTAGCTGCTACTACTGCTACTACNATGATACGGCGCCCACCGAGATCTACACTCTTTCCCTACACGACGCTCTTCCGATCTGTAGTAACAGTAGCAGCAGTAGCAGTAGTGGCAGTAGTAGCTGCTACTACTGCTACTACTGCTACTGCTGCTACTGTTACTACTATGAGTGGCCCGACCTGGACATTGGCCGAGTCGTAGCGGCCTATGCCCTGACATTTGTGGATGAAACATTGATTGTTAGGGCTTGGGGCTTGTGAGTTGAGGGAAAAGCCATCGAAACCGGATTGAAGCAGCTCGGAACAGCCGCAAATCCTATACCCCGACCCCCGCCACGGGCTCCTCTGGGAAGTTGAGGTCCATGTACTCCTGCAGGCACAGGCTACGTTGGGATCTTCGCTTAAAATGGACTCCTGCACGAAGAACACATCAAAGGGAATCCGGGGTTGGATTCCATGAGCCCGAGAAGCATAGCACTGAACGCCCTGCAAACAGCCAGCCTGCTAGCCTGAAGTCCGACATCGACACCGGAAGCAAGAATCCGAAGATTGAAGAGAAACGAAACAAAATAGACTGAATGGCAGACGAGGAAACCACAACAGTACATGACAAGTCGGCGAAGTTCAGGCACGCCTCAAAGGCCTCCTGACCATCTTCTCCCTGGATGGCTTTCCTGGCTGTCGGGCTTGTTGAAGGGATTCAGGGCTTTGAGCGTGCCTTCAAGTCCAGGAAATTGATCTGGATTCAGCGGCTCGCGAGTGTAGGGTTCAGGGTCTTTCGGAGTGGAGGGTCCTTGAAGCTTGGGATCCTGTCGCTCAGGATTTTCGAGCGGAAGCTTCCTTACACCTTCCGGTGTGGCTTCTTAAACCCGAAAATCGATAGGCTTCCGAGTCTGTACGGGTCGACAGTGGCGAGGTCTTTGTTAATGGCAGCCACAACTATATCCATACCAAGTTGCAGAGCACCAGATTGTAATTTGTCTGAGCTCCCTGTCAATTCAACCCCGTGGTCTTGAGGCCCACACAGAACTGCTGCCTGATTGTGGGCCCACCAATCAAAACTAATTCCCATGCCCTGCACCCTAGGCCCCTAGGCCCTAGGCTAAGCCGTGCAACCGTAAACCCCCAAAACAGACAACCTTTTACCATCCGACCCCAAAGTCCTCTTCTTGACCCGCTCCGGCTGCTTCTTCTCAGCGGCCTGCTTGGTATGTTGTTGGCATCTAATGCTTAGGTCCTACTAAGGAGCTCAGGGTTCAGGGCTTTGTGGCCTGGGGTTTTGGGCTTCGCTTCGGGCTGTGAGCAAAGGCTTCTTGGTTTCGGGATCTAACCACAGGATCCCCGAGGCAATAATTCCAAAACCGCACATCTTGAGTCCTGGGGGTTGCCTTCAGTCTGCAGGAACTTTGGCTCAAAGACTCTGTCTTCTGGATTCGAGTTCGGGCTCGGGGGGTGGACAGCCTTTGGGCAGTCTTGCTTTGCGTTTGGGCGGTTCGGGGAGTAGTGATCTGAGTTGAAAGGATACTTGTTTGGCTCATTGGGCGTGACCATGTCGTTTGTTTAAAATTAGTTATTTGCAGGGCAAACCTGGAAACCAAGACACAGTTATGATAACGCTTCCTTTTGTGTCTTGAGCCAAATAGTCGGTTGTAACGTCTTGGTGTGAAACTGCTTCATGATGATCT
>BGNK01000679.1:118861-191607 GCA_003297005.1 Symbiodinium sp. clade A Y106 | reverse complement strand
AACCCTGAGTGAAGCGAATCCAATTGTTGTTGGTCGTTGTGTCAATGGTTATGCAACTCAACCCGGAGGCTTGGCTCGTGCCTACGCGGGGAGTTCAGGTAACAGTGCAAATATGGAAAGGGAAGTGAAGTGGCGGGTAGGTCTCTATCAAGACCAATGACACTCCGATTTCAAGCTCTACCCAAGGGGAGCAGTATGGATGAGCTATGGCGTCGAGAGGCTCTACGCTACGACGCCTAGCGAAGCTGAGGCTGTTAACCAGTTATTTGCAAGGCAAACCTGGAAACCAAGACACAGTTATGATAACGCTTCCTTTTGTGTCTTGAGCCAAATAATCGGTTTTAACGTCTTGGTGTGAAACTGCTTCATGATGATCTACNCAGTTATGATAACGCTTCCTTTTGTGTCTTGAGCCAAATAATCGGTTTTAACGTCTTGGTGTGAAACTGCTTCATGATGATCTACATAATAGGGCCTGGGGGCTCGTGATTTCTCAACTTTTTTGAACCGAAAGCGCCAGTAGGACACCCTATATATATATATACATATATATATATATATTCTACAAGCGTCAGAGCAATGTCCGACGCCTCGCACAAAACCCTGGAACTTCGAGAAAAGCGGCTTGACGCACTGGATCTTGTGACGGGTCCGCTGTCAGTGTATGGGTGGCCTTCAGGTGCGCATGTTCTGGCGGATAAGGGGTCAAGTGCTGAATGCAGGCGTGCCAGTTGTCTCTAATCAGCATGGGCCCATAGCAAAAACCTCCAGGGACGGTTCGGTATCGTTTTGTGCCACTCAGCAAGCAAAATTCTGGTCATTCTCGAGGAAGAGGGACTGGAAATGGGACTGGGAGACTCTAGCGGCTCCCAAATGCCCTGTGGCCCGAGTGGTTGCACTCTTCAAGGCTTCACGGGCTCTTTATGAAATAGTCTGCAAACCATTCCTTCTATTGCCCTAATGTGTTCCTGCATCCCACGAAAGCCTCGAACAGTCAAAAAATCCGAAGCCCCTTCCGAGAGCTAGGACAGCTCGAAGGCACTGTAGGCGCCGCCGTGATCTGGATTTATGGTGCAAAATATGCAGGTTGCTAGGACTTTGTATGACTGTAGCATTCAGGGCTCATCGGTTTGGTGCTAGTGGCTCATGGCTGAGGATCCAAACTTTTTCACATCTTGTCCTTTCGCGGCAGAGCAGTCTCATTTTGCATCTACAGCTTGTGACGACGACTGTCCATACTGTTGCAGCCATACCGTCTCAGTGCTAGTGGAGTGGCAGCAGGCGTGACAGAGCTGGAAGCAGCATTGTTGAGAGTGTCAGCCACAAAGCATAAGCAAACATATCAACAATACCGACAGTGGCTGTGCATCTGCGAGATGGTGCTTGGGTAGACATTCACATGACCAAAATTGGCTTCGAGCTAACGGTGTACGCTACAGGGGTCCCTATCAAATCCTGTGGCAAAAGATTCACAAGCTTCAAACTTTCGGATATAGAGCCCATTGACAGCAGTGGGTATGCAGATTGCAAGCGGAAGACTTGGTTTGGGAAGCACTCTTGTCGTAAAGCTCTGGTCAAACGCCATGGTTGGTCCGGGTATGTCTGGGTGGGGTGCGTATGGCCATCACAGGAGCGAGGTGGGGGACCGATCCGAGAGACTGGCGTCCTGCTGCGAAACAAAGGAAAAGCATATGACTGCAAGTTTTATGCAATGCTTACATCCAGCATCATCCAGCTTGGGTCTGGTGAGGCATCCAGAGTCTGAAGCTTTCGCTGCCACGTGCAAGCCGAAGCACGACTTGGGGCCGAAACGGGCGGTGAGACCTCGTGAAAGGAAGTCACGAAAACTATTTTGCTGCGGTTGATAGTTCCAGGAGGAAGTTTTTGAGTTCATGGAATATATGAGGCACATGCGCAAGAAGGAATCTGTAGAATCTGGATACCGGTATATCCGTAAACACGTTCCATTCGTCTGAATTCCAGCTTCCGGTACTCCAGGCCGGTAGCCTGCATGATAAAATCACCCTCTGTCGGCTCGGGCATGCCTTCTCCCGTGGCATGGGCAATCAAACTTAGCA
Source organism: Symbiodinium sp. clade A Y106 (assembly GCA_003297005.1). Classification (NCBI taxonomy): domain Eukaryota; class Dinophyceae; order Suessiales; family Symbiodiniaceae; genus Symbiodinium; species Symbiodinium sp. clade A. The sequence goes on along the minus strand of BGNK01000679.1, from coordinate 189,529 downwards.
CTGGGGCCGATCCGCGCTAGTGCTGGTCTTTCAACCCCACACATACATAGATACATACATAGATACACACATACGTACATACATACGTTACATACATACATGCATGCATACATACATACATACAGAGAGACGGACAGGCAGACAGACCCATCGACTGACTGACGGACGGACACAGGCAGCCAGGCAGACAGACAGACAGAGACAAACAGAGACAGAGACAGACGGACTTACAGACTTACACAAGCAGACACGGACAGACAGACACAGACAGACGGAGACAGACAAATACAGACAGAGACAAACAAAAACGAAGAGACAGAGAGACAGACAAACAGACCGACCGATCGACCGACAGACAAACAGACCGACAGACAGACAGACCGACCCACGGCCCGCCCGCCCGCCCTATCGACCTACCGAACGACCGACCGCCCGACGGACACAGACAGACAAACACACACACACACACACAGACACACACTCACACACACACACAGACAGAGGCACACCGCCCGAGCGCACGCACGCACGCACGCAGGCGCTGGGAAGGCATGCGTGATGGTATGGGCAGCATGTTGACCCTGGGTCTTTAAGGACCTCGCAAACGGCACAAATACTGCGATCCCTCCGGCAGGTCTGACAGGGTGCGCCAGGGACGACGTGGCCCGGAACAACGTGGCCCGGCACAGCGTCGTAGGGCCCAAGCCTTGGGTTTGTGAATTTGTTGATGCTTTCTAACGTGTCCACATCTTTGACTTTCTTTCACTCATGAATTCCATCTCTCACGTGATGCAGTCACCCGGGACGGGACGTCTACCCCTTCCGAAGCTCAGACCGAGCGGCGGAGGCCCTCCATGGTAATAGAAACCTTGGAGACACGAGCAGCATGCAGGGAATGCTTGAGAAAGGACGCTTGCGTACAGAGTCGACCTCAAGCCGTGAGCGATGTAGGATCTCCACTTCTTGCTCTAAGCGGCCAATTGACACCAAGAGCTGGTAGAGTATTACGTCGCTGAGCTAGGCCGTTGTCTGAGAAGCCACTGCAAGACCAGACGCTCGTTTTGGGCTCTTTCAGCTTGTCGTTTTTTGGCTTCCAGGCCATATTGTTGGGGATGTCGGGCCCCCTCATGATCTTGAAAATCGATATCTCCTAGCTGTTTGTTGTTCCCTGCCATGCCAAATCATGGAGCGAAGCCCTCTAGGACTCTATGCCAGAAAAGCCAGTCAAGATGCCCGGTGCCGGCTGTGCAGCGAGCCTCCGAGCTGAGGCGGTTTCAATGGCGGTTGCTGACGGAACTATGTTGATGCATGGAGTGCACAGGAGTGCATTCTGGCAGTTTTCCTGTTCCATCCCTGAAGGCCGTCAGAACGCAAAGTCTCGGCCTTAACTGGATGTGAACAGGCAAGAATGCATGTGTCTACTTTCGCTAAAGAGAGGCTGAGTCACCGCCGTCCCTAGTCAAACGAAATAGTCGGTCGACCGTCTCCGAACTCCTTGTGAGCGGGGATCGCGCGCACCGACATAACAAAAACGCATCCTGAGATGAAAAAATCACCCCGACAGATTATCTCTGCGGGGTCGGTTTGACATGTCGGCGTGCATTTAGGCATGTCGGCGCGTGCTTTTGGCATGTCGGCGTTTGTTTTTGGCATGTCGGCGCGTGCTTTTGGCATGCCGGCGCATGTTTTTTGGCATGTCGGCGCGTGTTTTTTGACATGTCGGCGCACTTTTTTTAGCATGTCGGCGGCAGCCAAGTTTTGCCATGTCGGCGCACATTTTCGGGCCGGCACATATTTTTTGGCGTGTCGGCGGGTCCTTTTCAAATCGGTCACCTTCAATTTCCCCCAACTGCCTGGAGATCATTCCTCCTGAATTCCTTGAGTTCCTCATAGGAATAGGAACCTTAGTTTCTTAATTGAACTCTGTCTGTGCATACATTTATTTTACCATCTCGGCACGTATTTTTGGCATGTCGTGGCGTCTTTTCCCATGTCGGCGCCCATTGTTTAATGTCGCCGTGTTTTTTTTTGCATGTCTGCACGTATTTTTGGCATGTCGCGGCGCAGGTTTTTGGGCAAGTCGGCAAGTCCTTAATTTTTTAAAAAATCGCTTTCAAGTTCCTCCAACTGCCTCTGGATCATTCCTCCTGAGATCCTTGCGTTCCTCGTAGGAATCGGCGCGTATTTTTCCATGCCGGCATGTAATTTTTCCATGTCGGAGCGATTCTTGGCATGTCGGCGCATATTTTTGGCATGTCGATGCGACTTTTTGGCATGTCGGCGGGTCCTGTTTCCATTTAATGACTTTCAAATTCCCCCATCATTCCTCCTGAATTCCTCGAGTTCCTCATGGTAACCTCTCTTTTGCAATGCACTCTGTCTGTGCGTGTTTTTCCATGTCGAGCGTTTTTGTTGCATGTCGGCATGAATGTTTGGCATGACGGACATCTAGTTTCTACATGTCGGCGTGTTTTTTGACATGTCGGCACATGCGTCAAGGGTAAGGGAGATTGGCACGTCCTGCAGAGCCAGTTTTAGCAAACAATCGTAGCAACTCGAAATTTTCGTGTACTTAGAGCAAAAAGGAATGCGATCTGTGGGGACGGGCATTGATAGTCGGTTGCGGCATGGAGGCTCTGCAAAAGGAGACAAATTCACGGCGACAGATGTAGAGGCCTTGCACTAGGCTGCACAGTGTCCTACATCACCTGCCCAACCCAAGTCGTTCCATGGTGCCCAGGGTGGTAGGGCGGCCGCTCATCTTTGCCACACGGTGCTCCCATGGCTCGTGCTGCAGTGGTTGGGGACAAAGGAGTGAGTTAGAAGGCTTCAGGAACTTGGGGTTTTCTGGCTTGGCGTGGTGGATGGTCTCTAGACTCTTCGACACGATGCAAAGCGCTGGCATGATGACGTGGAGCTCTGGATCTCTTTACTGCAGGAAGGCTTTGTGCCTCGCATGAAGGTTTGGATCTCAGGAGAATTGCATCATAGACCGATCTTTACTTCGAAGATTCTCAGGCCCGAGACCTTGTAACCGTCAGTAACCCTCGTAGAGGCTCTCACGTTAGGTGCCCAGGCTGCGCGGTGCTGTCGGGTTAAACAGGAACAGAATACCTGGGGCTCCGGGCTTTCTCTCTATGCGCCTTAAGAGCTATTCCAAGAAGTGAAGCTTTAAGCCAGTGGCCCGTCTTGGCAACTCAGTGGGCTCAAGATGGGGTAGTGGCTGTGACAGTGCCAATGTCTAGACGCACACGTGTGTGTGTGTGTGCCTCCTGGTATGCATGTGCTGACCATGTCTCGTACTAACATGCACTGGTATCTCTATCAAAGGGCAGCGCAACCGAGCTCCAGGCATCATCTGCTGCATCTGCTGCATGTTGGGCATCTGGCCCATGTTGGGCATTTGCGCCATACTAGGCATCTGCGCGACGTTGGGCATCTGCGCCGTGTTGGGCATCTGCACCATGTTGGGCATCTGCGGTGGAGGCAGCGCCTGTTGTGGAGAAGAAACCCCATCTACTGAGGCCCGAGCAGATTGAGGATTCAGACCAAGACAATGTGCGCGAGCATGCGCTGCTGACACAGCTCTTGCGCGTGCTCAAGAGGCTAGATTGCCCCACATGTGCAAACACAAGCAAGTGGAGGATCCTCTGTGTTTACGCAGCTTACAACAGTAGGTGTCCTTTGGTAGTCCCTGTTCCAAAAACCTGTAAAGCAGTCCTTACACTTAGATTTTGAAACCTGCCCGGGAGTGGCGAGAGCACATAGTTGAACTATTGACCGCTCCATCAACGGCGGAACGGGACTTCGGGAATCTAGAAATTTAATGTATTTTCCATCTCCTCAACTCCACTTCCAAGACTTTGGTGGTGGTGGCAATGAAGATGAAAGCCATTTTTGATAATGTTCCCTACCCACTGCCCACGAATCCAGACGGCAGCTGGAGACAAACGCGAAATCGTGGAAGACCAAAACACGCCGCAGCTGTGGCTTTTCCACCCGCGCCGCCCCTCGCCAAACTTTCCCAGCTATCCCACCGTTCCCCTCCCCCCCTCCAGCATTTGCATGCCCTTCCGCCCCGACCGGACCCCCCCCCCTTTACCCCACCTCCATCCCCGCTCTCCCTCTCCCGCTCCCGTTCGTCGCGTTGTTGTCGTCGTTGTTGTTGCTGCTGCTGGTGATGTTGTTGTTGTCGTTGTGGCGGTTGCTGTTACTGTTACTGTTACTGTTGCTGTAGCTGCTGTTGTTGTTGTTGTTGGTGGTGGTGGTGGCGGTGGTGGTGGTGTTACTGTTTTGTCTGTTGTTGCGCCTGTTGTTGTGTTTGTTGTTGTGATTGCTGTTGTGTGTTGCTGTTGGTATTATTGTTGCTGCTGCTGCTGCATTGGCGTTGTTGTCGTTGTCGTTGTTGTTGTTGTTGCTGCTGTTGCCTGGTGCCAGGGCAGATACACTTCGCCCCACTATGAGCAGAGCCCACTCGATCAGCGTCAAATACATTGTTGCTGTTGCTGTTGTTGTTGTTGTTGCTGCTGCAGCCGCCACGGCTCAGACTCTTTGGAAGTTTCGCGGTGGCTTCCGAACAGGCTCCGGGCTTCAACCTTCGTTTCTAGAGGTCCCGACCAGGCTCCTTTTCCGAACGACTACGGGTTTTCNTGGCTTCCGAACAGGCTCCGGGCTTCAACCTTCGTTTCTAGAGGTCCCGACCAGGCTCCTTTTCCGAACGACTACGGGTTTTCTTTGTCCACTGCCGAGCCATGTGCCACCGAGCGTCGCGAAGACGTCTGAGCAGCCAGGTCCCTGGACCCAGTCCCTGTTTAAGACACGGGCCCACTGGGCGGGCGGTAGGGTTTCCACTTTCCGCGCAGTGGAAGGAGTCACTTAGCTTGCTTTGTGACGAAATAGCGGATGGCGCTGCTACCAATGCACTCACAAAATTATTCTCAGATTAGAAAGAAATCCTTCAAGCATGCTTGCAAGAAGGTCGCTGTCAGTCAGCACCCAGTTTCATACAGGGTTCAGCCTTTGACTCCGACTATGCTGAGGCGCACCCAGATAGACTTCATTTTAACCAGAGAGATCTCGGCAGGAAGGCAGGCCAAGCAGGCGTCACCTTTGCTTGACTTCCCTCTGGGAAGTTGGAAAAAGTGTGGCCATCGCCCCATACAGGCCTTCGTCACTCCGGTTCGCCATTGGAACTTGCCCGGCCCTAAGATCAAGCCGCTGCAACGTGACTCCGCCGCCTTGCAGGAAGCCGTCCGAGCGAACTCTCCTCAGGCTCATGCAGAGGATGCTTGAATGGGTCACGGAGCACCTCGACCACCACTGGCATCAAACAAGGATGCAAGCTCGCTCCTACACTCTTCTCCGTGCTAACGGGCAGACTCCTGCATGCCCGTATCAGCACTTTCGGCTGGGACACTGTCCAGAAATTACACGGGGTATGCCGATGACTTCACGATGCATTGCGTTATCCGAAGCCAGGCCGACTTGGCTGCAGCACACAAGCTCATCCTCCGCCTCTTGGATGCAGTCAAGGCCCTCAAGCTCAAAGTGAACCAGGCCAAGTGCGCCACGCTGGTCAAACTGGGCGGACGTGAGGCCCCTAGTGTGCTGCAAAGCACACATGCTGGCTCCCTGACGCGGACGGAGTCCTTCAGCGCCATTGGAGGCTGGGTCGCCACAAATCCTGGCCTGCCTACCGCTGGGATGCTCAGATCAAGAACCTAGGCATTCAAATTTCCTATGGTAACTTCGAGACGCAAACACTGCGTTTTCGCATGGCAGAAGCAGCCAAGAAACTGCAACAGGTAAGGCGCTTTGTCTACAATCGTAGACACGCGGGGCCACGGGCCAGGCTGCGAGTATGGTTCACCACCGCAGCAGGCAGCTCCCACGGGCGAATCTGTGGACATCACCACGCTTCCTTATCTGCTTCAGGACCTGCAGGACATTCTGCACGAGGCGCGGAACATCTCTGCTCCAACTGAGGCCTCACAGCAGCCCTCCCATGGCTGCACACACTGCGAAGCCCGGTTTATCTCCGACTACGGTCTTCACATGCATGTTACGCGCATGCACAGAGACAAGGTTGACAGGTACATACCGGGAGACTTCGACCGCTCTCTGCACGCGAAGGACGGCATTCCTATCTGCGCGGCTTGCGGCAAGGAATTCAAGCAGTGGAAGGGTCTGCGCGATCACCTGCTCTCCGGGGTCGGCTCCCGACCGGATCAGCTACGATCCCTCTCCACCACACCTGAAGCACAGGTTCAGAGTGAAGCTTTGATGGCCTTAGCTTCCTTCCGAGCAAAGGTGCAAGGATCACCCAAGCAGAGCTTGGGTGGCCTCGCGTCCTCTCCAGAAGCGCAGGAGTTGGCACGACGATGTACCATCTGCGGGTTCTGAACGCCGGATTACGCTAAGGTCAAGAGCCATCTGCGCCAAGCACACGTCAAAGCCTGGGCCAGAGACGGCCCTGCCTCCCTGAAGATGTGCCAGAGCTTCTCTCCCCAAATGATCAAGGGTCATCCCTGCCCCTTCTGTCGGAAGACCGTGTATGATAAACGCAAGCGCCGGGAGCAATGCGCCATCCTTTTTCAGGTGTGTTTTGGCTGGCAGCGGGTGCACGGCACACATGAGACGGGCGACTCCCGCTCCGCCCCGAAACCTGACTCTGCATGCTTTCTTTAAGCAACCGCAGAAGGACGGCAGCAATCGCCCGGCAGTTGAGGAAAGCGCACTGATCGCTTCTCGCCCAAGAGCAGACACCGAAGTTGGGCCCTCAGCACATGTTCGCACTATGCAAAACACTGGCAACACGTGCTATGTCAACGCCACTTTGCAATCACTTGTAGCTGTGTTGGGTGCAGACGATACCAGTGCTGAACTGGAGCCTACCACTGCTCAAATCACAACCAGGAGCAGCGGCCGCTCAATCCCACGGGCCTCTTTTCTCTCCGCTCGCTGATGCCACGCTGGAAGTTTATCGGGCGACAACAGGATGCTGCTGAATTCCTGACTTTTCTGCTGCAAGGCAACACCGGCACCTTACAGCCGGTTGACTGGCGGGGTCGCACGGATGGCATCCCGGAAGCTGAGGACCAAGGTCTCACACCCCCGGTCTGTGTCACACTACAGCAAGCATGCACCGCTTGGTACAACCATATCTACCAGAGGGCGCTGGCTTGGGCCCCGGACATCTTGCCAGTTGCCATTGCACGCTGGACAGATGGCGTGAAGAACATCAGGCCGCTGGATTTGCGCCAGGTCAGATCAGGCGTATACCACATCGGAAACACCATTAATGCAGGCCACTTTAGGCCTTTCTGGTTCTACCCAGGCCGGGGAGTGCTCCACGTCGGCGATGATGCTGTCCGGCCCAAAACCCGCCACGGCCTGAGGGATGCTACCTCCTCTTTCTAGTCAAGCATCAGTGACACTGGCTCACCCTAAAGGGGTAGGTGCTGGCCCAACAAGTTGCAGATATGTATCGTGGCACCGAGGCGTGCCTGTGCGTGGGAAGGCCGGACCCCACAACAGGTGGGCATGGCCCACCCCACGTCAAGGCCAGGCATGCTTTAGGCATGCGCAGGCCTGCCCGCAGCTTTTGAGGCTGTGATCAACCATGTCTGAAAAAGTCAAAAGCCCCGAGCAATAGCCGCCACTGGCGCCGCTGACTTAGCAAGCACCATAGGCGGGGCCACGGGCCAATCCTCCAGACAGCATTTGCTGTCGGACGGGGCCAAGGGCCAGCAACACTAGGCTCCAACCGGCTCTTCCGAGACAGCGGCGAAGAGTGGTCTTTTTGCACAGCCGCCGCCGCTCTGCTTGTGCAACAACAAGTCTGCTCAAACGTGCCAGCTCTCCTGCGCAGGCCTGCAGAGCATTTGGCATGAACTGCATGTGACTCGGTCTGCCAAAGCCAATGCAGGTACTTCGACCGAGCCTCCACGGCCTTGTCGGCGACCCCACCGTGGTCCTGTCATGTGGAGGTCTTTAATCCCTCTCGAGGTTTGACTGTCCCACTGGGATACGGAGCATCCGTTACAGGCAACCCTGTTCGGACGAGATGGGCCAAAAGCCTCAAGTGCATGACGGCCCAAAGTGGTACGGTGCAGCATGGCGTGGATCGGTTCCCAAGGGTGGCATTCTCCGACTTCTCGACCAATTACTTCCAGGTTTTCTTAGTTTTCAGACATGTCGATCACAGAGCCAGTTTCACACCAAAGTGAGTGCACATCGCGGCAATCGCTCGCTAAGTGCTGAGCCCGCTCGCACAGCGTCCAATTGAAATTGTTGCTGCTGCTGTCGTCGTGGTTGTTGTTGGGGTGATGGTGGTGGTGGTGGCGGTGGTGCCCATGTGATGCAGACTTGGGCCCATCCATCCATCCATACCTCCCTCCCTCCGTCCTTCCGTCCATCCCTCATCGTCTGCATCCCTTTCCCCTTCACCTCTTTCCTCACCCTCCCCGCCCGCACCGCCCTGCAACCCCTTCCCTTTCCGTCCTTTGCATCCCGCACGTCTTGTCCAGCTGCCCGACCATGCATGCATGCAGGCAGACCAAAAGCATGCATGCAACCAACCAACCGTACATGCATACAGGCATACATGCATGCATGCTTTCGAGCGTGCGGGCGAGCGAGCGAGCGAGCGTGCGTGCATACACACGTACATACATAGTTATAGGTTCACACACACCTACCTACCTCTCCGCATGCATGCATTGCACGCATGCTCGCACACGCATGCACCTCCGGGCATCCATACAGTCTTGCACTCGCGCCCACACACACACACAAGAACAAAACAGCATGCTGTGTCGTGGCCAAAACCGCCTCAATCAACGTGACGAATTGCTTTGGGAGCGTTTCCTCGAGATCCCTGTATGAACAGTCTGACTAAGACAAAGATAATCAAAGCAGGCTCCACGTCCTCATAGAAGGTCCTTTAGCACCAGCCCCTCCAAGTGCCTGTTCTGCTGGAGTGGCCGGTGCTGGGGCCACTTTGGGCGCCGCTGTCTTGGCCTGGCATGGGGCTCGGAGAATGAACATGGAACGCTTTCAAGCGCTTGGAGAGGGCATTTTCGCATGCAGGCATCTTAACCCGTGATGTCATCAAGGATACAATGGGCCGGTGCCGCCTCGCCGGGGACAAACCGCTTCTTGAAGAAGCGGTGACCACCGGGGTGGATCTGCAGAGGGCTTCGGGGTGGCTTTTGATTTCAGGATCTAAGGCTTCTCCCACCGCCTAACTGGGCGAAGACCCAATTTCAACCGGCGTAGTCAGCTTTGACTGGCGACAGCTGCAGTTCTTCGGACACGGTCCCCATCTACCCGGCCTGCCCCTTCCGCTCGTAGCAGTGCTCGCCTAGCTTGGCGAGGAGTTCTGTCTGTAGTTTTGACTTCAGCTGAGGCTCTTCAGGAATACAGGTACTGAGTTGAAGTGGCAGCTACCAAAGCACTTGACATGAGTCTACTACCAAGCCGAAAAAAACGACTTATTGAGCTAGCCGCACAGGTCAAAGGACTCGCAAGTTTGACCTTGGAAGGGTGCATCCCAGCAAGCGGATCTACGAGACAGGTGTTGAACAGGCTTCGGCTTCGGTGATTGGTTCACTGAATAAATATCCGGTGCTGTGAAAAAGTACATCAAGGTTGGGCGCGAGAGGTACTCAAAGGTAAATTGGGCCTCTGCAGTGCTGTCCGGAATGTTGTTTTGGGCTCGACGTCTTCGAATCCTCGGGTGCCCCACATTTAAAGCGATCGCCGCGGATCGGAGTCATGTGACACCTTGGTCGGAGTTGCAAGGGTGCCGGGTTCAGGCTTGGTTCTTCAAGCGTTCTTGGGTTTAGGGACCTCCAAGTAAAGTTACGATATATTGCTTGTAGGGCTTAGTATGTGCGCAGCCCGCGCCATTTCGAGGCCCTCGACAGAAGGCCTGGATCTTCATCTCCGGAGCTATATTCAAGGAGCTTGGAGCTTGCGCTGCCGCACACATTTGTTGCCTGTGAGACAGTCTTGCATCCAAAGGGCCCGGAACAAGCGATGCCATCATGGACCTCATCCTCGTCCTGCATCAGGAGCTCTTTGGGACAGAATCTTTGACCTTGCTCTGGAATTTCTGCTTCGGGCAAGTGGGCCGGTTGCTTGGTGGCAAGGAAGCCTTGAGTGAGAAATAAGCCCTATACGAGTGAATGCATCTTTCGCGATCTTGGCGAATGAAGAAGGACCTAAGGAGACCCAAAGACCTACCCATGCTGTCCAGAAGTGCAGAGCAAGCACGGATGAACTTGCGGATCCTACGGTCTTCCACAAGGCTTGTCGTGGCGCAGGCCGTGGCCAGGCATGTCGTCAAGTCTGTTAGAATCTGGGGTTCCAAGTCCTTAGGCCATTCTTGCTACTCGCTGATTTTGCGCCGGCACCCCAGCATCGTCTCGGACAGTAATGCCTAATCAAGCCTCGTTACTCCTAAAATGCCCTTGCCTGACCTCTGAAATCCTTCCGCGCAGTGGAGATCCGAATGTTTATCAGTTTGCCAGCGCCCAAACTGGACAAGATCTGCAAGCATGCAGCCGCCGGCCTGCGGTGGCGCAATCCTCGCTCCGTTCTCACCGTTGTCCCTAGGGCCGTGGGCTTGGTACAGTGCGTGACGCTGACCGTTGAAACTCCAAGCTTTCCCTCTTCCTGTCCCCTCTTGCTCTCCCAACCCCACAAAGGCTCACACGCAAGCTGTTCTGGACTTGGAGATGCCTGCATGGCTTTGTTCGGACGATGCTTCCCGAATGGAATGATGCAGCTCCGGGCCCCGATGCGATAGCGATGTTTCCGACACTGACAAGAAGAACAAGAACACGAACAATAGCAAGAACAGGAACAGCAACCACTACCACTGCCACTACCACTACCACCATCACCACTACCACCACCGCCACCACCACCACCACCACCGAAGCCGCCGCCGCCACTAGCACTGCCACTGCAACTGCCGGCTCGAAGAGCCGCGAGCCGCGGCACTGTTGTAAAGGTTACTTGCTTGTGGGAAGTGCTCCTGAAAACACCAGACTCCCGAAGTGGCCTTCGTCCACTGCACCGCTTCCTTTAACCCAACTTCTCGAGACTACACACCGTGGTACTTTGATTTTACCCGGCCTCACTCTTTCGTTCCAGTGTATTTAGCTGCGTAAGCAATGATTTTCGTCTCTGATTCTAAGTGCGGCGCTGCGGCTCGTTTTAAGAGTTCTGGGTTTTGTGGACTTTGAGAACCGAAAACGACCAGTCAGCAACCGCCCACCCGCCACCCCGGCTTTGCTCCCGCCCCCTCACCCCCACCCTGCCCCCAGACACCCAAACACAGACCCAGACCCAAACGCAAACAGCAGGCACGCTGGCCCACCCAGCCACCCCAAGCCCTTCCCAAGCCATCCCAACCCCACCCCACACCACCGACGCAACCGACCCACCACTGCGGCAACGACCTCAAGCCGCCAGCCGGACCACATTGCGGACGCCCACCGGGCCACGGACCAAAACACAGACCGGTAACCAGGCCACGACGGGATTACCGACAGGTATCACCGACTGGAACGGAAAAAAACCAGTAACAAGGCAACCGCCACAATTACCGACCTCCCCGACCGATCGGACCGCCCGACCACCGAGCGCATACCCTTCCCCGCTTTCTCACAACGTTCCTGCTCCGCGCTCCTGCTTTATCTTTCCCCCCACCCTTGTCCCCCTTCATCTCGTTTTGCAGATTTGCTTCCGCTTTCCTGCTACCCGTTTTACAACCAGAGACAGCATTTTCGACATGAGAACGCCCATTTCATTCACAATTGACTGAAGTCTCTGACTGGTCTCTGCTTCTCTCAAGTAGGCAGGAAGAGTGCCCGTTTCTGCTAGCTGGGCTGTTCAAGAACCTTACGCGTACCGGGGCCTCATATCATGAAGGCAGTGTTGCACCCGCCTGACCTGGAGCCTGCAAGGCCCCTGCTTGACCTGAGGTCTACCGGTGCGGCACCTGAACGGCCTCAGATCTGTGCTGTACCTGCCTCACCTGGGACCTGCACGGCAGCAGTCCATCCTATTGCACAATTTGGCAAAAGGGAAACGCTTGTGACACCATGGCGCAAAGAGAAATGCTGGTCGCGCAAAAAGGCGGCGGTGCTGGCCCAGCCCTCTTCGTGACAAGCAGGGCAGCACCATGTGAACGTTTCGGTACAGTAACCAGCTCAGTGCAGTCATGCCCGGGGTTGCTGGCCGCCTCACCGATCGTTGTGCCCAGGAAAGCATCGCAGCACAAACGGCGCATTGCTCCCGAAGGCAATGTTGCAACCGCCTGACCTGGAGCCTGCAAGGCACCTGCCTGGCCTGAAACCTGCGCTGCACCTACCCGGCCTACGACCTGTGCAGCACCTGCCCCAGCCACACCTGGGACCAAGAGACAAAGGCCTGTACCAATCAGGGCAGTGAGGCTCTTTCGAATTTTTCGCAAACAGATCACACGCAGCAACAAACTGAAAACAACCAGAATCACTCAGGTTTGCTACTGTGTAGCAAGCAGGCACTGTACTTCTCATCTCGACAGCACGTGTGCAAACACCTTTTCTTCACGCTTCCAGGGCTGCTCGAAACAACATGGGTCCCAGAGCACATCGCCATCTTCTGCGCGAGTGTCAGCACCACCGCCACAACCGTTGTTGCTGTAGTGCTCGCCGTTCATGCAGTATAGGGCTGGAAGCTCTGGCCGCCACAACAGCCATCCGGCCACACCTATTCAGCGCTGCAGCAGACGTTCCAGGTGCAACACCACCCATCTCGCCATGCCACCCATCGCACGACATTGTCACTGAAGCAGCCAACCAGCTGCTTGTGGTGGGCCCTAACCAGAGCAATGGTTTTCACACCACGTCACCACGCTGTTTGAGCCTCCCTTTAGCGTCAAGCTCAAAGAGAAAGCTCGTCTCAAGTCTCTGCTTGCACCGGCAATCATCGAACTCTCTCAAGAGTTTTGCGGCAAATCACCTTCTGTTGCAGAGTCCTGCTTGGGGGGAGAGGGCCCCTCAAGCCGGCCACCTTCAAGGATATTCAAGTCGTTGTTCTGGCCTCCAAACAGGCGGGTGTCGCGGCGCTACCTACACAAGGGACCCTTTGCTACTTGGCCCTCCCCAAGCCCCAGGCTAAACCACGTGGAGGTGGTCCCTCGAGCCAGCCTAGCAAGAGTAGGAGTGGGAGTAGGAGTAGTAGAATTAGGATAAGAGGGCCCGAATACAAAACTCAATCCGACGACCCAAACCAGTAGCCCAAAATAGTAGGCCTGGTGGCCGGCCGGCCGCTTCGGCATGTCTGTGCTGTCTCCTGAGTTGTTTGGATTCCGTGTAACGTCCAGTGTGGGGACACCTAAGACGAGTAAAATGTCGGGTTCGAACGTTTCAGGTCATCTGTAAAACTGCAATGTGTTGGAATGCTAGGCGTCAACTCGTGATATGCGTGTTCTTGTTTCCTCTTCCTTTTGCAGCTCACCGGCAATCTGACCTGCAAACCTCTGGACACACGAAGCCTGAGTTGTGAAGAGTTGTGCATTTCGGCAATGGAACAAAGCAGAATCAAATCACACAAATGCCTAAAGGCTGTCAACCTTGAATTGGCTCAGCAGCTTGCTACATGCCTCACCGCGAGCAACGCAACATGCACGCTAGAAAAGGTAGCAGCCAGGGCCCAAGCGTGATTCGCGGCTGCGGCTTCGCTCCCTCTGTTCGGGGACCTGTGCTGTGACAAATTGAGGAAGTGCTATCCTTTGAAATTTTCCACTCCGGGGTCGTCGTCTTAAGAAAACGCTTTGCTAAAATGCTTGGCAAGCGCCGTCTCACGGCCCATGGCAGACGTCGAACATCGAAGGTGAATATTGAAGTCAAGACCCGAGTGACGCTTCCGGTTGTGTTTTCTTGTATGCTACTTCAAAGAGCAAAATCGTGTCGCACGGCTTCGGAGCTAGTTCGGGGTTTGCCTCGCTCCCGCGCTGCCTCGGCCACATCCGGTTCGGGATCCTTCTCGATCTGCTTTTCTGGCTCCTTCGCTGGCTCAAGTGCATCACACAACCCCTGCGCGTTCTTCATCAACCGAAACTCACGAGCCACAAACCATGACACAAAGGCGCGCAAGGTAATTGCATACGCTCATCAGCAGATCCCGGTGGGATCCGAGAGCTCATGTCCTCGTCCTTTTCGGCTCTAGCCCCAGACGGTTTGGGAGTGACCCGAAATCAGGACCCTATAGATCGCCAACCCGACAGGTCGCCAGTCCGAAATCGTAAGTTTACACGACTCCGGACATGTCCTGCCAGGGGCAATTTCAATATGCTAGGGTCTTCAGGAGGTTACGATGAAGGACACCATCCCAGCTGATAAATGCTGTGTTTAGGCGGTCACTGTCCTTCTTGTCTTTGTCTTTCTTCTCTTTGTCCTTCTTGCGGTCCTTGTCCTGCAACGAGAGTGCATCACTATCTTGAGTATTCCACTAGCGAACGTCTGCAGGCTGGTCCCGTCCTCAGACCCCGATATAGTTGGGAATAACCACTGCGCACCCGCACTGATCAAATACCCGTCCAAGTGATAGCAGGCTTACCCATGCGCACGGGACTAGCCTTTTTCCCTGCTAGAGCACTATTGCCACGGTCCATCACACAACATGTTACTTCACACGTGCACAAATTACACCCCTCTCGCCGAAGCGTCAGTCTGAGGCGCAAAAATGCACGGAAGATGTTGTGCGGCCTGCCATAAAGGCGGCTGGATTGTGGCTTGGGGCTCGAGAGCTTTCTACTACCGTAAAGCGGAAGATACGGAAGCAGACTAATTACTCTTGGCGCGCGATTCAAAGTCGCAGCATGCACTGACAAATCGGTAGCGATCCAGCAAGCCTGACTTGATATGGCGTGGATACGAGCTACAGAAGAATCGGGGGGCAGCTTGGGACAAATACATTATCCACTAGCGCTGCATGCAAAAGTGAAGAGTTGTCGCTGTGCGACTGTCAGAAGTCCAGGAATGACTTTTTCTGATTTTAAAGGGAATTCGGCCACCTTTGGGAGGGGCTAGAATTCGGGGTACCGGTTAACGTGACGGAACCACGGACTTGGCTAGGAAACGACTAGCGGCGCCACCCACTGCTGCCGTAGGAACGCTCGTAGGGATGCGAGCCATGCTGCTGCTGCTGCTGCTGCTGCTGCCAGCCTTGCTGCTGACGTCCCGCATCAGCTTCAGCTTGCGCTTTGCGCGAGCGCTCTGCATCACGAAGCTTCTCCTCATATGACGTTGTGCAATCCGAACCTGCGGGGTAATCGTGGATTTGATCCACTCATACCACTGTTCAGCTGCGTAGCCTGAATCCGCACTCAAGTAGATCGGATATTCCGTAAAGGTCACGATCATCTGCACAAGTCTGTGCTGAAGGAAAACATCAACAAACTTGCGAATGCTGTATGTGCCCCCCCAGCCTCATAATGCAAAACGGATCGTCCGAAACGGAGGTGATCAGGCCCTGCCCTTAGGGCGGCTGGATTGCATTCGTGCATGTAGAGCAAACGAGCGACCCCTCGTTGCGAGGTGCTTGCTGGGCTCCGCCACTGCCGTACGTGCCAACGCCCAGGTACCACTGCTCCTTAGTGCGGCCCTGGTTGGGCAAGGCCGACTTACTGAGAAACGTCCTCAACTGCAAGGAATTCTCTGTTGTAGCCGCCACTGACGGAGTGCATAGTATACTCCACATCTTTATCGAGGCGTTCGATGATCTTGTTCGCCAGCTTTCTTGTCCAAAGCTTCGCCGTCGAGGGACTGGGAGCCACGCACCGTAGTGTGGTTGCGAATCATTTCTCCCATGACTTCCTCTGGGCTAAGCTGGTCCTTGGGCTTCCCAGCAGCTGTGGAGGCGGCTTCTTCGGCGAACCAACATACCGTTTTGATCCGCTTCCTCTGTTTCTGGGAAGAAGGCTTCACGATGTTTACACCGCAGCGCAGGCAGATCATCTGGGTGCTGCGTGCCACAGTAGTGTTGGCAGGCTCGATGGCGGCCTCCCATAGCGGGGGCTGGAGGAAGTGCCAGCGGTGTTGCCTTTGGCTGCGGCGGTGCCGCGCATAGTGCAACGGGGCAACCTCCTCCTTGATTTCGACATCGGCCTCAACATCAACATCGATGTCCACAGCCTCGCTGATGGCCTCGGCTTCCCGCTTGCGGGACTCCGGTGGGGATTCGGTGCACCCCTGATCCAGCATGGGCGCCTCTTCTGGCAAAACATCAGCGGCTGTGGCGTCCGTAATCGCCAACGGTGCAGACGGTTCTGGCATGTGGATGTCTTGCACCAAATCCTCTTTTGTAGTGACTTCTTCATGGCCTCCACTGAGTGGGTCGGGCTCAGGCACAGGTTCCTGAACTGGGGCTTCGGGAACATTCTCGATGACCTCCACCTCAGTGTCGTTCGAATCCTGTCGAGACCGCAGCATGACAGCATAGCACCCTTGTTGGTATCCCGGATGTAGAGGATGCATGAGCCGGGATCAAAATCCCTGGTAAGCACTCCCTCCGAAGTCGTCTCGAACAGGTATGCTACCTCGTTCACCTCCTCCGTGCTAAGCACAATCTCAAAAGGAAGATTGGCTCGGGACCCAGCGCGGTTTTCCAGCTCATTCAAAGTGGCCTCGGCGAAGTAGTTGCGGAACTTGCCTGAGTTGCCGTAGCCGGGCTGAAAGCCGGTCATCATGTGTCGTGCGATGGTACAACCTCGCCGGGAACTCTCCACGGGTGAGAAATGGCCTACTTTGACAGGTGGCTGAATCCCCCAGCTCCTCGCGAGCATTGTTGCTGTACATGCGACGGCGATGTCGGCGTCCGTGACCTGATGTTGGATTTTCTTGTTGTGCCCGGCACAAATCCAAGTCGGCCACACCTCCGTCTCAACATAATCCTTCCGAGGATCGTCGATGTGACCGGAGATGTTGAAGCGGGCTTTGTTGTCACACGCCACCAAGCCGATGATGCCCCTGGTGCCAATGTTAATGCGCCTGGATTCCCACAGGACGTTAATCAGCTCCCACTTGCCAACTCGTGATTCCATGCGTTGCTTGGAACCTCGAACGAGCCCAGTGATATGGTGCAAAATATTGTCGTTAAGCCGAGGTTCAGGAAGATGGTCCTTAGGGATCGAAGAGGGCAGAATCGTCTGCATGTTCTCTCCCTCCGGATTGGAGGGACACGTGATCTCGTCATCGTAATCCCTCATGTACATCAAATCCAGGTCGTCCTGGTAACCGACGCCGGTGTAGTCAGCTGGGCGAGCTTTCATAAAGCCGCTGGATGCCTCTGCCGTCATGGCCTCTTTGATCGCCGAAAAAGTTCGGTGAGTCTCAGTGCGATAGCGCATAGTTGCAACTACCTCGTCGAAGGTTGCCTCTTGGACACCACTGGATGAAGATGCCTTTCCAGAGGGGCCTCCACTAAGTGGGGCTGGATCCCTGTGACGCCTTTCCTCAGCTTGAGCCTTCGCCTTCTTGCTGGCGGCCTCAAGAGCAGCTGCGTACTCCCAGTCCAGGATGTCACGAGGCACCTCCCGCATTCCGGTAACGGGTTCATCAGGGGGTGGCACGTAACAGCTTTCCCAAGGATCTGGGCATTCCTCCGCTGCCTCAAGAATCTCGGCCTGCCTTTTAAGGCGGCGGGACAACTGCGTGCGGTAAAGCTGCTTGTCAAAGACATACGACATTGTGAAAACTCGCGTCCCATCTTTGTCGTAAGGGTAGCGCCGCAACAGTTCGTCCAGGTGGTTCGTCTTGATCTTGGCAAAGAGGTGATCAGCTGAGCATACTCTGATGCGATAGGCTATCACGTTTGCCATCATTGAGCAGTATATGCTGTCCTCGCGAAAGTGGTAATGGTCGTGTTTCGGGATTGCAGCGACCGTCTCCTTGAGAGACGCGGTGTGAGGGAGATAGGCGTGCTTGCGCTGTTTCCCCTCAGGCACAATTGCAATCATTTCTACCGAACCTCACACTGGGAAGTGCTTGCAGGTAGAAGATTGTCTTACCAACCCACATGCAACCTGGCCCTTGAGATGGTACCTTTCGCCAATTGTGCTCGAGCTTGGCCTGACCCTAACTTCTTGGGGTTCACGGGACACGAATTATCCGGAACATACCAATCGGCTCGGTACTTCTTGCGATGACGATGAGTCTGTTACCTGTGAAATCAACCTCCCAAAAGTCCTCGTCATGCGACGCGGCTGCAGCCAACTTTGGTGAGATCTGAAGATCCGCTGCGTGCTCAAGCGAGATGGCACATGCTGCTGGCTTGCCTGCCTTGTCGCTGGACTTAGCCCCGGGACTTCCCCCTCTACACGGTGCGGGGGAGTTTGCCCTTGGAGATCCTGCCTTGGGTGCCGCTGGGGCGGCCTCCGACTTCGGGGCTGGAGCTGAAGGTTTCTCAACATCTTCATGCTGAAACCAGCACTTGTCAACTCTCGTGCAGTTCCCTTCCTTCCAGAACTTACAGGTTTTGCTGATCTTCTTCTGGGGCTTGTCGTCTTTGGGAGACAGAGACCTCTTCTTATGAAGAAATGGGCAATTGTTGTCGCGCTTACATGTTCCCTGGAGGAAATCGTAGCAAACTCCTTTGGGGCTAGGTGACCTAGACTTACCAGGAGAATGGGATTTGCTTCTTCCGGGGAATCTGGGCCTCGGACTCTGCGACCTTCCACGGCCACCTCTTCCAGAGGCGCTGGATGTACGACCGGGCGACGATGCTGCGGCTCCGTACTTGTCACCATGGGAGCGTGCGATGCGATCCCTGTTCTTTCGCTTCCTTTCCCTGGTCAACAAATCCTTCAGGGATCCCACTAAGAACCTGTAGGTGCGCTGTTCGGAACCTTCACGAGCACGATCGTAAATCTCGATGTCATATTGCAGACGCTTAGACTGTCGCAGTTCCCCAACGAGGATGTCACGCAACGTCGTTTCATCTGGAGTGTGACTGAGCCCAGACATGACAGTTTCCCAATTCTTGATGAACGTTGACAGGTCATCGTTTAGAAGCCTTACCTTCAACAAATCCTCAACCGAATACAGAGATCCTGCCTCCTCATTCGTCTTGAAGTACTGGTCAAAGAGATAGAGAACCTGTCTTCCAGTTACGGCCCGTGACTTGGATGCTTCTGTTTCCTTGAAGATCAAGATTTCACGCGTCAGTTCACCTCGTGCGACCTTAGTCAAAGCTGCGAGGAGTTTGGTGTCGAGGGTAAGAAACTTGCCTGGGTCACGCAGACTGTCATGGTTCCACTTAAAGGCTTCAGAAGCTGCTCTTACCGCCTCTCTGGTTGCTGTCTTCCAAGACCGGTGCGATTCGGGGTTCGGAAATTCTGGGAGATTTATCGTTTCGGCCTCTTTGACTTTAGGCTTACCTGAATCGCCCCTAGAGCCGTTCTTCAGCTTCTTCAAACTGTTGATGATTGCCATCTGGGTTTCTACGAGACCTGCATTGAGGACTTCAGCTGATGGCGTGCCGGGGTCGGCCGCTGGAGGGGCCGCTACTCCCGAGGCTTTCGCCTGGGCTGGTCCTGCTGGTGTTGTTCTGAGGAAGGTGGGTGAGCGCTCAAACCTCCTGGATTCATAGTCGAACAGATTCCTCGCACCTTGGGGGAGCACACTAGGCATCGTGAACAGAGGTGCTTGGGGAGCTTTCGGGACTACGGATGGGCCCGCCTTCGGCGTGCTTAGTGCTGGCGTTGGCTGACCCTTTGGAGTAGCTGGATTCACCTGGTCCAAAGCCTTCTCTAAGCCCCATCTGCAGAGTCAAAACGATCCTGAAGCTCGTCATTCTGCTCCCTAAGTTCACTCACTGTTGCCAAGTACTCTTCCTTTTGTCTCTTTTTGAAGACTTGAAAGTGTGCTTGGAATTGCTCCAACATGACTTCCTGTGAGTTCTCTACATGTTGGTGCGCCTGCTCTTGGAGGTTCTGCGCATACCGAGCTTCCTCAAGTTGATAATCGAGTGCGTCCGTTAGGTGCTTTTGGTGTGCGTAGCTTGTTGAGTTGTCTTCTTCTACGACCTGAGCCTGAGCGAGGGACATGCCAGCGATTGATGTCTTTTCGCGTGTAGCTGCTTTGTATTCACTGTTGGACAAAGCTGCTTGAAGCGCCGCCACTGTTTCCAAGTGATTACGTTCAGCCCTTTGCTCAACATTCGCTAGTCCTATCGCTGCGGCTTCTTCATAGGTCGCCACATGCTGCCTGTGTCTACTTGCGGCGGGAGTTTCTAGCTCGTTGATTTCCAACCTCACGTGGTTCCCATGCAACTCCATGCTGTACTGCGGAGCAAACACGTTGAACTGCTTGAGGCTGGGGCACCGCTCGTAGGCGGAAAAGCTAAGGTCGGAACACCTGCCCCTGTGCGGCTACCCGTGACCGGGAGCGGGACTTGGGTCTGAGCATCACCGTCCATTCTTGGAGTATGAGATGCGTCAGGTACCAGTTCCGACGAATCACTCACGCACCGACTGTTCCCAGTTGTAAACCAGGCCGTAGGCTGTACGGCTGATAACCTATAGTTACTATAGTTGGGAATAACCACTGCATACACGCACTGATCGAATACCCGTCCAAGTGATAGCAGGCTTACCCATGCGCACGGGACTAAGCTTTTTCCCTGCTAGAGCACTAGTGCCACGGTCCATCACACAACATGTTACTTAACACGTGCACAAATTGCACCCGACTCCCCGGCTGGCAAATCTCAAGAGTATTTCCCGCAGGAACCAGATGCTGGGGCAGATCACTCCACACACTTCTGCACGACTGACTGTGGGGCCTTGTCTCCGCGTTCGCGGCTACGCTCCTTCTCCTGTACAAGCTTTCATCCATCGAGTTTGCGGGCTTCCAAGACTGGCTTTAGCCCCTTCTGTTAAAGGCCGTTCCAGCGACATAGACCGACAGGAAGATGCAGACAGCAACTACACAAACTCATAGATACAGAGACAAAGACAAAGTGGCTCGCTGTCAGAAGGACCGGGGCTGGTAAGGTCTGGGGCCCCTGCGGCCTAGGGCCCAGGGGTCCATACAATCATCTTCCCGGTAAAGCTACGCAACTGGCTTCGGAGAGTTAGTTCTGTGATGCGGTTACTCGAGTGAAGCCTAAAATCCAACCACACGGTTGCTTTGCCCATAGTATGCAGCCTATCTTCGGATAGGTTTACGACGGCGAATCCTCGAAGTTTAGCTTCTTGTAGGTGCCCTACTAGTAACAGAGTAGTTCAGATTCAATCCAAAGTTCTTATCAAAGCATTCAGGCTCCTCATGAGTGCCAAGCACACATCACAGCGCATCCCCGTTGACAGGTTCATTTTGCGCTGCTGTCGCTTCTCATTGGCGATCCCAACTTTCCCTTGGGGCTGGCACTAACCATTATTGATGGAAAAGCAACAGCCGTTGCGAGATGTAGCCGAATCCGCCTTGTCTTTTCGATCTTTTTTATCTCGGTCTTTGTCCTGGCGGCTATGTCGTGCGGAGGGATTTGCACAGGCCTCGGGAGAGACGTGTTGTACACCTGTGATGAACCCCCACACACTTGGCAGGAACTGGAACTCTTAA
This sequence comes from Symbiodinium sp. clade A Y106, assembly GCA_003297005.1. Lineage (NCBI taxonomy): Eukaryota > Dinophyceae > Suessiales > Symbiodiniaceae > Symbiodinium > Symbiodinium sp. clade A. Next base: position 167,909 of record BGNK01000679.1, on the reverse strand, counting down.
CAGATCGCTCTTCAACAAAATACGTTTGGACCCCTCTAACCAGTATAGAGAATCCTTCCTGCAAGATCCGGTCGGTCGAGCCAGCATGGATGCGGCGTTGAGTCTTTTAAACAAGTGCTCTGAAGACCAAGTGAGGTTCAGTGCAGAGGTAGACCGTACAGGAACAGCCATAATATCTTCTGCGCTGTTGAGAACATAGGGTGGTCTGGAACCTTGTCTCGATCTCGGTCGCGATCTCTGTCCCGGTCCTGGCGGCAACCAGAGTACAATAAAGCCACACGAATACACACGAACGGAGCCAAGAAGCTGGGCCGGACACTTCAAATCTATCCTCAAGCGAAGGCTTGCGCTGCCGAACATCACAAGGTACCTCCAGGACACCCAAGTGCACAGGTTTTCCAGTCCTTGTCCCTGTCTTTGTCCTTCGCCTTGTCTTTGCCTTGTCAGCCCACGTTGCTAGCTCTCGCAGGCTGAGTAGACTTTCTTGCAGATCGCTTTCCGGCGAACAGCCCAGGTGCGACTGCGCTGCAATTTACCATTTTACCAGCACCTGATGCTTGCCCTCTTGCTGGTGGTTCCGAGTGTGCAGAACATCGTACAATCGTACATGACTGATGGCAGCGGGTTGCCAGTGAATCACAGCGCTGCAGTCTCCTGTACGGAGGAAAGGCAGAGGTAGCTTAATTATTTTGTCCTCCAAGCGTATCGAAGCAGCCAACTGCCGTCACCTCGGCTTTCAACGCCCGGAAAGCCACCGCCAAAACCAGACAAACAACAAGTAAAGCCTTCACACGTGCTAGAAAATAGTTTCTGCAACAGCAAAACGACAAAACAGCTGGCCCTGGTCTCTCTACTTCCCTAACAATGGCGGGCTTGGAATGTCACCGTCTGATCGGATGACACTGTCTTCCGGAAAAATGGTGCGGTAATCTTGTCTGTCTGCCGTCAGTGCAGAAAACGGGTACGTCCTACAAGTATAGCATGTCAATTCCCTCGCTGTAAGGGGCCTTTGATCTCTGGAACCAGCATCCTGCGGATCACACAGAACAAATCGCGATGTAGCCGTCCCAGTTGGGAAACACGGACAAACCGGCGAAAACTGAGCTGCGGGATGGCGGGCCTCAGCTTCGTCCAGTATGTCGAGCTGCGTGCCCAAGCAGCCACCCGCCTCCGTCTGCTGCTGGCGCGCTGTGACACCAAATCTGCATCCGTCAGATGCTACAGTGCCACAGACCCGCCTCACATGCCGCACTGGCGGCAGCGAAGCTCCATGCCTCAGAAAAGCCGCACAAACACGGGCGGGATCGCACAAGTAAAGCCAATTCAGTGATGTGGGGAGCCTTTGTGAACTTTAAGGATTGGTCCCTGAAAACCTCCAAGTGAGCCCTGTGGCTATCACAATTTGAGCCCGTGCAAACCGTGCGAACAGATCATGCTCAAACGCATGTCGCCATTCAACGGCTAGGCCAAGCAAAAGTGCTCAACCTCCACCTCTGCATGTGCCCGGGCGCGTCCATCATGCAAGCAGCATCTCGCAGGGAGGCGAAGAAAGTCAACGTGTGGCGCCACTCTGTGGACCTCTGGTAGGTTCCCATCCTTGCGTCGAGCCAGCTCGCTCTTGTTGAGTTCAGAGCGTTTTCGGAATCCAACAAGCCGAACTACACCTTGGAACTGATGCTGAGGCTAAGTGTCAAAGCATTGCACGTCATCACATCTGCCGGTTGCAGCTGCATGCATTGGAGCAACGATTGCGCCTGCTGCCACTGCCTAAGATGCATGCGTGACGTGCTCTTTGCCGAGGCGGTCTCTACGCCGCTTTGTCTGCGAGACAAAACACTATCTGGTGTCCACCTGCTGCAGCAACCGTTGTCCGATAGACATCCATGTTCGGGAGAAGACTTGCTTGCACAGGATGCAACCGGCCGCAACCGACAGAGCATACACAGGTGTCTGTGAGGCGCACTTTCTCTCACATGTTACAGACCTGGATTCAAATCCAATTGGTTTTTATCAAGGTTCTCATCGCTAAGCAAAGTGACTGTGTGGTTGAATGCACAAGAGTGGAAGCCGTTCCGTGACTCATACGAACTTCGCACGTTGTCCCAGCCAAGATGCAAGCTTCTTCTGCACGTAAGCATAAGGGATCCATAGGTGACGGCCTTACGTTGGACTTTGGTTCTCATGGAAAGGGAGTTGTAGTTCACAACATGCCGCTGTCGTGCAGTGGAAACCGTTTGCTGCAGATGGCTTGCAACTTTCCACATTCAATGAAGTTCTCCAGGGCACGCTCCCTCTCAAGGCAGCACGTCGCAGATCTGCCAGCCTAATTGTTTCCACATGGACTGCAAACATCGACTCGCTCGACCGCCCCAGCTGTCCTAGCTACAAGCTGAGACCTGCACAGCCTTTTTGGGGTATCTAGTTAGGGCTAGCAAAGCAAAAGCACTGCAAAGAATGGTCTGTGGCCTACTTCGATCAGCAGCAGCGATTTATCTTCTCTTCGACTGCCTACGGCAAGAAGATTCCATGCACCAGTTTTCAATAGCCAAGCGGAGGTCGAAAGTTTTAAACCCCTGGTTTGGCGACTCGCATCCGGCCGAAGCCCGCAAGGGTCCCAACAGGCCTCATCTTTTCAAAACCCACAGCAAGTCCCGAAACCTGACAGAGTTGCATGAGGCCTAGTCCAAACTTTCAGAACATTCCCCCCCAAAATGCGCACGAATCAGGAATGACAAACCTGTCCCGGTCCGAGCTTCAGAGACGCTGCGCAGCGCCACTGCCAGCCCGGTACAGACGAAATAGATCCCTGTTTCATCTCACGGGTATACTGCCAGAGTCACTGGTGTGGCATGCAAGGGGCGTGCAGGGTGATGCGGAAATGTGTGGCTCTGAAGATGTTCCCCGCATGTCCCCGCGGCATTGCAGGCAAACGGGAGCGCAATCGGTAGAACACGTCGTTGTGTTTAGAGTTTAGAAAGTTTAGAAGGCTGAATATGTCGTGTTGAGTGCGGCATTCTGGTGTCGTATCCCCCTCTTCCAGCCCTTCTGGGCCTGGCGATCGCCGGCCTTCTCCACGGCACTAAGAAGAGCATTGAAGGCAACGGCCTCGATTCGCTCGGCTTTGCAAGGATTTCTAGGCTTCGGGGTTCCTGTGGTTCCTGTCTGAAGGCTCCGTGTGACTTGTCTGCTTCCGGACTTGAGATCTTGCAGCTCTCCGGCCGAAAGCCGAAAACCCCAAAGACCCCGGCATCCGTCTCGATGGAGCCACGGCGAGCATGAAGGAGCAGCTGGTGTGCAAACTCCCACTCCACTGCCTTTTCCTTGTCAGCTTGAGCACGAGCTCGCACTGTGACGTGGGGGCTGAGGGCTGTTTGGGGCTCGCAGCGCGAAGGCTCTCGTCATGATCTGGAGTCAATTCGTGCAGCCGCAAATACCCCCACCCGAAGTGCCTTTCGCACCGGCGCACCGTGACAAAGCCCCAAGCCGAGCTGCGCAGGCACTGGCAGCCGAATTGCAGGTAACCTAGGGGACCAGAACTACGGAGTGGCAGAGTCAGGTTGAATTCTTTTGATTCGTCCAGGAGGCTGAACGGTTTCTGGAGACCGTTCGTGGCGCCAAAGACCCATGGACCCCACCTCTCTGCCAGGCCACGGCATCCGCAGCCAGGCGCTCAATTGGCAAGAAGTGGATGCAAAAGAGCGCCAAAAGCCACTGCCGTGCCTGGTGGAGATCGGCACAAAGAACCCTTTATCAAAAGCTGACAGAACATGCACGCAGGTTCTAACGCTTGGCAAGCCCGCCAAAGCCTTTGAAACTGTGGAGAGACCCAAAGCCATGTAGCAGCCATAGCAGCCACAGCGCCTTCTCCAAGCAGCTCAGAGCCTGGGAAGAGAGGCGACCGGAAGAGGACGGCTCCGACAGGTTCGGCTGCTAAGACCCCAAAATGAGCACCAATAGTACTAGAGCAACATTGACGAGAAGACGAGTCGCAGCACTGGGAGAGCACGATTTTGAGAGCAGGAACTTTGAGGACTGCAGCAGAAGGACAATGCAGACGGCAAAATGTGCACAGCGCTATGGCGAGGGCATGATTTCGTTTGACGCATGGTACCGAAACTGTTAGAATGGGCAGATTTTCTGATACCACGCCGAGGTGTGTTTGGGAGCCTCATGGCGTGGCCCCGCAGGACGGTACCCTAAATGCGACAACAGCCGACACAGCGGAAGCCGCGGAACCGGCATGCGCACCTGTAGCGCGTGCCCTGCGCTCACAGTAACTACATCCCTTGACATTGAGTGTGACAACCCTGCAGTGTGACCACACCCACACCGTCTCGGTAAATTATGCCTGTTGCGTCACTTACTCTCACAACGACCAAAAACCCACCGGCACGCAAAAACCAGGCTGCGAAAACTGTCCCAGCTCCCTGCCGTATCTAGCCCGACTCAGCCGGCAGACTCCCAAACCCAACTAAGCTGGTGCCTCTCCGCCTTGTAGCCCTGCTCGCATTGACATGAAACATCTAAATTTGCAGCGGGCAGCAGTGTTGTAGGAGATGCGGTCGACGATTTGTCTGCACCCTGTAGAGGCATCAGATCATGTCGATGTGCCATTCTCTTCATAAGAGGTCGTGGCCGTCAAAACTGTTACACGAGCTGGATCCCGAGCTGGATCGAGTGCCTCACTTCATGCCACTGAAAGCTCGCCATCATTCTTTGCAAACTTACGACGTATATCTTACAACTTACGACGTATATCTTACAACTGATCAAGCTCGATGACTGCGGCGCGTCTGTGCACAGCTGTCATGGGTAAGTTTTACGGCGCCTCGGAGTAGCTCGCAGGCGTGAGGCCACTGAGCCGCATGTTCGTATGCAGCGAGGGCTGAGTTCAGGCTGATCACCGTCGGCTGCAAGGCCGCCTCGAAAACTGTTGGGGTTCCGACTTCGGGTGTCATGACAGTTGTTGTTCACACTGTCACAAGAAGGCTCACCGCCCTTAGTCAAAATTTTCGCAGACGCTTGACCCAAGGCCAAGGCCTCTCAAGTCCTCTGCATACCACCTCAAGCCACAAAAGGCACCTGCGTGGTATCCTTGCTCTCTGCATTTCTCAGTGGCAAGCTTTCAGCCTCCTGCAGAACAGCTCCAGCCTTGTGATGCTGACAGTGAACCCCGAGTCATCCTCCATTTCAAAACTTTCATTAGCCCACTTTTTGAGAAAGCCCTCTTGCGATGGATTTCGGATTGGGGCTTCAGCCTCCCAATCCCCATACCCCTATATCCGATACACTGCGCTAAGAGTCAACCTACCCTTCAATTAAAGACCATCCAAGCCTCGGGGATGCGAAGCACGACTCCCAAAGCGGCAATCCACTGCTTTCCATCACGGCCTCAAGCACATGCGAAAGTGAGATCTTAGCCGGACCTGCATGTGCAGCAGTCGTTGTTGGTGAATGAGTGCAACTTGCTCTTGAGCTGTCCAGGACTTCGAACTTTCGCAACCTCTGGGTTTAAGCGGTATGTGTCTGGGTGATGGGACGACTGCTGCATTCCTTCTTGGACACCATTGGAGGCTTGAGCCGTCTGGCAAGTTTTGCGACCCTGGCTAGGTGCAGCATCGATGTCGTTCCCGAATTTCAAGCATTTTGGCTTGCTGCTGCTGCCTGGTCTGCGACGAAGGGTTCCCTGAAACGGAACAAACGGGAAGATTCCCGTCGAATTTTGTGTTCGGGTCCGGAGCCCGACCCCACCCGTCCCGCCGCTCAGAACGAACAATAAGTTTTCCTGTTCCTCTTGCTTCGTGTATTGTCAACGCAGCCATTATTTGCAACCAAACCATGTACTTTTCACAGCTTGACATGGTAACTTTGAATCTGATCATGGTCTACTTTGTAAACATGCACTGGAATGGACCTGCTTGATCCTTGCATCTTCGCATTTTTGATCGCAATGACCACCCTGGCTTCAGCCATCAAACCGGTAATCAACCCTCAGCTTGAACGAGCTTGGAGGCCACTCTGATAATGCGGGCGCAAAAGTCCTCACATCTTTGGTTGTCCAGCTCTCCACCCATAACCGCACGCACGTCTGCCCAACGAACAAACTAGGCGAGAAAGCGAAATGAATTAAATGAATTTGGTAAAGCAATGGCAATTGATCTTTCCCCTCCCCCTCATGTCTGAGTCTGAGCTCAGGGACAGCAGCACGGGCCGCACCATATCAAGACGTCGAGCCACGAACTATGAATGCCTCGTCCAGGCAAGGTGCAGGCACGGCTCGCTGTGTGATGAGCCGCGGAATCGCAACGGCCAGATAGGGCCAAGGCAGCTGGCCAAAGACTGCTCCTTGAGCGTCGAGTTACGGCTTTCGGACCGTCTCCTATACCGCACGTGGGACATCTTCGCATGGAAGCTTCAACTTACCGAGGTGGGACGACGAATTACAAATTTTGCCCGAGGCACACACAAAAATCCGCAACCCCCATTGAGGCGGGAGGGCGGGGCAAAATCTGAGAGCGAAAGCTTGAGGCTCAACACGAGAACATGCAGCAGAGCATGTGTGTAAAACGTGTGCGTCGCACAGACATGCGCAGCACGTCAAGTAAGAGCAACTGACACAGGTGACGCAAACACTGACCTGGACGCTAGACGAACAGCCAGGCACGTGGTTGGCTTCCAACCCGGGCCATGTGCAATAAGGCCTCGTCAACAAGTAGAGATTTGCTCAGGCAACGACATCGGCTCCGAGTTCACCTATCCATGTCGGACAACCCTTAAACACCAATCACTGGCAGAACCGTAGTGCAAGCTTTGGCGAGCATTGCAGTTCTTTAGCGTTTCTTGCTTCATCGGAAGCTTTAGACACCCAACTTGGCCTTTCTCCTGCTCCAAGAGCGACTCTGCAGCCGACGGCCTGCCAGCGAAGCCACCAGCGGATCCGAGGAGCGGAGAGCGGGGTACCAGTTCTTTCATGCTGTGTTAGGCATGGAAGCTTTGAAGGAAAGAGAGCGGTCATACAGTATGCTGTTCGGTGCGCTGCGGTGGTGCCCACTGGCCAAGCAAATTCAGCAACGCCAAAATCCCACGGCTGCCTCAGGAGGCCACTCTGCCAGCAGCGCCTGTCGGAGGAAGGAAGGATCAGAGATTTGTGGACGAAGCGGAGACGGTCCCTGTGTTGCGGTAGGTATCGGTCACGTTACAGTAGTAAGCGACTTCGGCCAAGGACGTGCATGAACCCCCCTCCGGGATATCTTGCGAAGCGTAGAAAATCCAATGTTAATATCAGGAGAAGCAACCATGCTCCAGTGCTACACAAACCCTGTCGGTGCCCCTGCTTGGACAGCCTGCGCATGGGGCCAGTCTCCAGCTGCGACGATGTGACTCAGCGGAGCTGGGGTGGACGAGTAGACGCGAAGTTTATGGCTTCGGCTTCGCCTGCAGGATGAGAACACGCGTTTGACACCCTCTCGAGATTCACGTCATCCCATGCAGCCCCCGAGTAGACAAAATGCAGCGGCTGAAGATTCCATCGGTTGTGCTTCTGCTTATGGGCCTATCAGGGCGCACATCTTCGGATTTCCTGAAGGAATTCCGGATAATCAAACAAATCGGGAAGCACCTGTCGAGACAGCAAGCTGTGATAAGATACTCTGACGATCGACAGGACGGCAATGGAGCGATGGACAGGGGAGGGAGAGAGGGAGAGAGAGAGACCCCAAAACACCAAAGAAGGGGCACATGTACGTACATATCTATCATGTTACCATCATATCATGACCTACATCGGAAAACCCGAAGCCGGCAACGCTCGCTTGATCAAGGCGGGCAGCAGGGTCGTGCTGTAGGCGATGCTGTCAGCCTTCAAGTATTCGAATCTCAGATGCTCCCCATGCCGACGCACTGTTATTTGTTTGTCTTATAGCCTGCACTTGGAACGGCGGGACGCATGCGCAACGACCTGCCCAATTGCATTCCTCTACCCATTTGAAACTAATCCTCCAGATTGGGCCTTGGGCACACTGCACTCACTGCACAAAGAAGCACCCCGACCCCCTGTGCCGCAGAGCCCAAGCCGGTCAATCCGGAACACGCTTCGCCTCTAGGCGTCGGCGGCACAGCTCTTTGAAGAGGCCGAGGGCCTGCTGCCAGCCTTAAGATTCCGGGTATGAAAAAAAGGCCTGCCATCTATAGCTGAAACATGGTGGAGCCTATGGCTTGTGGACGGCGGGGGACGACTTCGTCTAGTACTGTGAATGCGTTTGGACTTCACACCTCTTGCCGGCAAGCACTTTGGCAGTTTGCCGCCGAAATGAAATCGATCCTAATTCGTCTTCGTCGTCCTTCATGAAACTAGGCCTCTGCATCATGAGAATTTGCTCGAGGACTCTGCGACACTAACGGATTCTTTCTTTTCCTGACTTCTAACCGCGTGCGAGTATTTACTGGTACTCCGAACCCGGGACAGCCTTTACCCCATGAATGGTTTGAAAAAATGGTTCAGTACAATGAAACCGAAACTTACATTGAAAGCCAGACTCTCACACCACATGATGGAACCCCAAACCATTCACGACCCCCGCTCTACCTGACGCTACACGCACCGAGCACTGTCAGGCAACATACTGCCATCTCGCATGCTTTGATCGCGGAGCTGAAGACCACGAGACTGGGGGCCAAGTGGACCTCCAGGACTCCAGGGGTTGTTGTCAGCTCGGCTGTACGGCTCAGAGTTAGGCAAGCTTCAGGAGACCTGCAGACCCGGCTCAGTGTTTGACTCAGCTAATGAAAGCAAGAGCAAGACATGGCAAGCTTCGCATCCTGCACTTCCCACCCCGTCACTCTTTCATATTCCGGTCATGTTCTGTGCCGGGGTTGTCAATTGATTATTGATTGAACGGAAATGTGATTTTGAGAGGAAGTCCTGACGACCAAATGGTACCCGGTATACCTTACGTGTACATGGCATGCTTTGCACATGTAGGGCCACTGTTGCGATCTCGCACATTGCGCCTCATTGAAACCTGCCATGAGACACAGAGCTCGCTGCCATTCGCCGGCTCGAGCGAGGGCGGCCGTGGCAGCTCCAAATGCAACGATGTTGGCCTCCATTGGTCCATGTTCCAAATTTTAAGAACTCTTGCAAGCTTCATCTACGATATACATGTTGTAGGACTTCGCAAAGCTCGTTCTGTTTGGGATTGCGCAGACCTTCAACCCGCAAACCCGAAACAACATGCAGGCACCTAAAAGGACCAGTCGTCAAGCTGCGCGTGAAAAATCATTGCCAAACCATGACGTCCCCTCCAAACGACCGATGCGCGAATGAGTTTCCGGCCTCGACGGTCCCTTCCGCCATGGAACCCAAAATTGCTGTGGCTTCTCGCCATCGTCCCTGCGCAATCGGAGGCAGCTAGTCCCAAACCCAAATCTCGTTGCGAGCAAGGGGTTGGATATCGGCTCGAGTCGGGATTTTGGCACCTTTGTGCAGGGGGCCGTAAGGGCCCGCTGCAGTGCTAGCAGTTTGTGTTGGAGCGAGGTTGGCTTACAGAGACAGACTATAGCAGAGAATACCAGCTTCCTCGTACCTTGTGATGTCAAGCCCGCTCCCCCTCCAAAACAATGCGCTTATCCACATACATCTCTCACATCCAGGGTCTGAGCTTGAGGACTCCGGGCTGATTTCGGAAACGCTTTTCAGTTTTGCCTTCCGCACACTCTGACCTCGCTTCTCCAAACGTTTGCACGCAAGACCCGCATGAGTGTTTGGCACCTACAACGGGAACATACTGTTTCAAAGTGACTTGACTCCGGGGTTGGGTTGTGTGGCCTGGCAGGCACTGATGCAGGTGCTGTAGGTGACGGCAGTGGGTCGCAGCTCATCCTCGATGCACTTCGGCGATTCGGGCACCGGTAAATACGGGAGACTCATGCTTCTACGGCGCGAATGCATCATGATGCCTTACACAGAAGATTTCAAGCCGTCCCATAAATCTAGTAGTTGCTGGCTTAACAATTAGCTTCAAATTTGCGATCGGAGCTGGAGACTTCGATTGCTGTTGCGCAGCGCTAGTTATCGCATCCAGAAGTTCGTCAACACGTGACTCTCAAGCAGCTTAATCACGACAAGTGGCAATGAGTAGGTCGGATAGAAGCTGGAGGGCTTCGTGCCTGCAGGCAGGACGAAAGGTTTTGCATGTCTAAATCCCAGACCGGTGGAGGCAACCTAGCCGCTTAGTGCTGAAGCTCCGGGGGCATGGAGAGGAATATGAGTGCAGAATCTAGCCCAGGCGCCACTGTTCAGAGCTTCCGCAAGCGGAAATCGCAGCGTTGTAGGTGATGATCTCAAGGACCGGATGCATTGGGCAGGCGGACCCTGTGGGAATGCTCCATGCAGCACTCCGTCGTCGCACTGAGTAACCGGTCTGAAGCCCGATACCCCAAGAGCAGAACCAGACAACCCAACTACTCGCATCGTAAACGCGAGGGGACGTATCTGAAGCCAAAAGACGTTGGGCTGCAAGCGAAGAGGGTGCAGTTCTTGCAGAAGCCTTGGGAGACGATAGGCTAGAGCCACGCTTTTGTGTTCCCGAGGGTTGGAACCTACAGTAGCAGCGAAAAAGTCTCCGTTTTTCGGACCTGGCGATTGCCAAGCATGTCTAGTCAGCCCCGAGATGGATACCATATCGCTCGAACCGACTTCATGTCTACACACTCGCAGTAGGGGCAAGCTGCGCAAGAGCATGCAGCCAATGTCCTGTCCGGATTGAGTGTGGCGTATGTTCGCCTGTTTTCCGACGACAAGCATGCGGGGGATTGGCAGACGTTGCTAGAGTCTAGAGAGATGGGTGTAGAACCGCAGAACCACAGCCAAAATCGCTGCCCTTGGGAGCGAGAACGGAAGAAACGGAGTCAGAGATCCTCCAAACGAGTCGGTCCTACACACGCGGCGATGGCGGCGCTGATGACGACGACGTTGGGGTCGAGGTTTCGCTGGGGAAGGTCTCCTGGCAAGTCGACTTGCAATCTGTTTGCACCTGGGGCTGGTCGTCTGTCCTTCTTGAGTCTTGAGACTTAGCGGTTGGAAGCTCCCCCTCCCCCTCCCCCTCGGCCCTCGGCGCCTAGGAGGCAGAGCGCCAGGAGCCACTGCCCAGGGCCCAATGCTCCCAGCGCCGCCCCAAAGGTGATGATGTTCTTCTGCCTGGGCTCAAGGCCCTCCGGCAAGGGACCGTGCGCTTTGGACCCTTCCAAGCCATCTAATCAAATTTCGGCCTGTCTACAAGAAGCTACACTTTCGCAGGATTCGGAGGCGTGCCATGTTCATGGTTTACGAAAAGACGTTGCAAGGTCTGCAATGTTAGCCGTGCGCTACCTTCGTCATCTGCACCCCCGGCCTTCACACATCTTGCTTCAGGTCTTGAATCGTTTTGATGTCGAGTGCAGGGTGCAAGGGACATTTCGGGAAAGGTGGGGGCCTGAAAGCTGAGTTGAGGTTTCAATTACTTAGCAGGGGTTTGCGCAGCGGTTGAGGTCAGGGCGGCCTGGCCTGAAAGCCTCGTAGCATTCTTTGGTTGCAGTCGCAAAAACGCAGATCCATTCAAGCTCGAACACCTCGGAGATGCAGCCTTCACTCCGTATGCATATGAAGCAAGCTGCAGCCGCACGTGATCCACCTCCTCGAGCAGTTCCAATGCTTGCTGCCAGCAGTCACCTGCGGCCACGGGGCGTCTACTCTGCCTTGCATGAAGGGGACAAATAAAGGACAGAAAACTGTCCGAAATGAACCGAGTTCGAGACCCATGGCCCCACCTCGGGCACAAGCCGTGAGTGCAGCGGTGTAGGAGACCTCCGTCGCCTGCCGGGGATTCGGATGGAAATGCGAACTGGTTCAGTTCGGTGCTTGGGGTCCTGGTGACTGTGATGAAAACGTCACAGACTATGAACAGCTTGATCGAACTGAAGCCAAAGCTTCTGTCACAGTCAGTGACGACTGCGATCGCAAAAGGAGCAAGGAGCTTGTCAATTTCGTCAAGACATTGTTGAGCCCCTCGTCCGAAACGTTCCCCTGTTGTGCCTGCAGCTTTGCTTCCGGCAGAGCCCCAAAGAGCCGCAGTGCTTCCGGCCAAGCGCTGCCTTCTGCAAAGTCTTGGGCTCTGCAACTTGCTTGAAGCAGGAATGCCGTGTCAATGTGGGCTGGAAGACTTGGGGACCTAAAAGCGCCTCAACATCGGCTGGCGAGGAGCAAAAGCCCAGCCCGGCCTTTTGCACTCGAGCTGAGAGCTGCATTGTATTTGACGACATCCTGGAACAAGTCCGGAAACTGCTGGGCCGAAGGTCCGTGGGTGCTGACATCTAGACATCCCGGGCTTCATCAATGATCAATGTCAGCAGGTTGTTCACAGTCACGGCCGTTTGATCAGGTTGGTGCAGCAGCATGTAGCTGTGCTTGCATGCAGCACGTGACCTCATCAACCCGTCTATGGCGACCCCACAACATCCGAGCCTCACCAGAGCCAGTCCCGAAATCGAACACATCTCAGCCTCCTTCAACAGAAGGTATACCAGAGGCTAGCAATGCATGCGGTTGCCACATTGGGTGGCAGAATCAGGGCGTTCACTTTCAACTAAGCTCTCGTGGAACGACATCTTGATTTCAACTAAAAGCGCATCGGTCTGCTTTAAGGCATCCATGAATGCGCATGCTTTCGTGCAATTACCTGTCGGCTCATACCCTACCCCTTTTTTAGGGTATCTACTTTTCTATACAACAGATCCTAACCATAAAACAATGTATCCAAAAAAGGGGTTAGGGTATGAGCCTCTAGGTACTGTTCGCCAAACTGCAGATGATAGAACAGAACAAGCTCCAAACACATCAAACACCATAGCAAAACATAACAACATAACGCACCGCAACATCACAGACAATGGATACAACACAAAACAAACCCAGCAAAACAAACAAACACACACACACACACACACACGCAACAACCATGCAAACATGCATACATGCATGGACGCATACATGCATACATACTTAAATACATACACACATACATGCACCCAGGACACCAACAAAAAAACAAAGCAAGCGAAGTCCAGCGAAGCCCAGAACCCACTTCCGCAGCCCGAAGCTTGCACTGAAGGCTAGCGTCCATGCGGATGCGGCGGCAGCTGCTCGCGGGGCGGCCATGGGCTGCGCCGGAGCCGTGTCCACGGCAGATCCTCCAATAAAGGGCTCAGGCTCCAACCGCTGGTGTCTGCGGATGTGCGCGCGCATGTAGCATCTTCAAGTGCTGGAGGCCTGCCGTACAAAATTGCAAATGGGGAAATCTCCATTTCCGTCAATCGGAGCTTTAAAGGAGCTTTGGGTCGGGGACCTGCATGTGGCGAGGATGCACAGCGCCAGACAAAGGCAGCTGGCTGAGGCAAAGTAGCCAAAAGGGCCTGGAACCCCGGCAATTCCACGCGCTTCTGCAGGGAACATGACACACACCACCTGAAGCCTAGCCTTAGACGTATAGAGTAGACACTCTCAACTTGACTCCCTTTGCCCGCAAGCCTTGGCCAGTCTCAAAGAACGGCACGCCGGAAGCAGAGGTCGCTGGCGTCTTTTTCTTTTTCTGCTCACGAGTACCCAAGAGGGGTGTGGGCACACTAGACGGCCAACAGGTTTCGAATTGGAAAGTATAAGGGATGGGCATGATTGTATTCCGTGCCTCGGGCTTGAAAGTCGATGTTGAGATGCGAAACCAGGAAAACCCACCACTCTCTTCCTTGTTGAGCCTGTTGGCTGTGGGATCTCCGAGCGTCACGAAATCCAGATCGTTCAGAGGTCCTGTGAATTACGCACTCAGACTCCCTGTCTTCGATCCTCCGAGCTGTGGTTTTTTTTCATCGCTCCAGGGCCCGGGCCACGTCTCTTCGAGCGCGAGCGGTTGGAGCGTGAGCGGCTCCTGGAGCGCCGGAGCTCGGTGTCGGTGCAGAACTAGTTCCGAGTAGCTGAATCAGTCGCACATTCCAGAAACCTTGGTGACAGCTTTCCTGCACTCTGTTTTCGTCAACATGCCCCCGTTGTGCCTCCGACGACGCCGGCTCTTTGACCTCGACCTGCGAAGTAGACACGATTGGCTTATACTGCTCCGATCTTTGGACGAAACTCCACAGGATCACGGATTCAGAGAGTATCAAGCGCTTTCCGTGGCACCCCAGCTCCGGGATCTATAGCATGACAGGATACAAGAGGAGGCATCAGCGAGGCAGTGATCCAGGGCGGCTGAAGCAGTCGGCCAAAGGAGCGCGAACAGTCCTAGTCAAAATGTGTGGCTCGGCAGCAGCGATCACCTGGAACCGAAGTGAGTCCAGAATCGAAACCAAAAGTCCGAATGAGTATGTTATAATACTGTTTCCAATCCTGAAGCATACTCAGTGCAAGGGGGTCGAAGTTTATGAGGGCCTCCACTCGGAACTGCTTAAGTTCTACCAAAACAAAGTGCGGCGCACAGCTCCGGCCTTGAGCGTTGAGGGCTCAGCCTTGGCATGGGACTTTCGTGTACGGCCGACCTACTCCAACCGCCGATTTGAACCCATGAGCCGGCTCCGATGGCAAACACACCTTGAGAGATGCCTTGCACTCCGGTCCGCGCCAAGATGCCTCAAACTGAAGATGGGATCCCGGCTCGAAGCGGGAGTTGAAGCTGCCCTTGCCTTTCCCCCTGTCGCCGCCTTTACCTGCAAGTGCTTTGAATTGGAGCGAGTGCCCAAGCTTTACGACTAGAGTCGTTTTGTGCTTCTGACATAAGGCGAGGCTAGCCTGGGCTTTGGGTTCCCGGGCAGGATGAAGTCTGGTGATTCGACTGACACCTGCAAGAGATACCTCGCGATCGCGAATTGCCGAATTGCCTTGTGCGCAGTCCGGGCTTTTGTCCGGGCTCCCGGGCTTCAAATCTTGAAAGTCAGGCAAACGCAGCAAACGGCCCTCGGAGCCTCCACCCTTTGGAACGAAGGTGCCATCCTGGCAATAGGTCCGGGTTGCGGGTCGTCATTGGTTAGCCGCAGAAGTCTGGCCTTGATAGGTCAGTCTATGTTCGGTATGATGGCTCAGAGGGGCTCGGCCCCATCATTTTAAAGACAATCTTCTCATTAGTTTGTGAATCCATATCGAACACCTTGTGGAAGTTATTCATGAACAATTTTTCTTCTTATGAACAAGCAGCATGGCTATCCCAAGCAGCACTGCCAACACCCACACAGAAGCTGGCATCATCCCGGAGCCTACAACAGCCTTGCACACCGCCAGACAGCATTCGCGATCACCGCGGCAAGTCCAAGCATCCAGGGAGGAACCCGATAGGATCCACGAGCCGGAATGTGTTCACCCTTAGCTTGCCGCATTCCCTGCTTGCCCCACTCCAGGACCTTGCTGGACACACCTCATGTGGATTGACCCTTAGTTTGCCGCAGACCGCGACACCGCCGCGGACCGGCGCGCTCCCAGACCAATACGAACTCTTCTGCTGCGCAGAGAAAAACCACGCCTCCATCTCCCGCATTTTCACAGAGAGCAGTCCCGGCGGGTTTCGGGCCTCGATGCTGGGAAAGTTGACAGTCTGAGACCGCAAGTTTTGGTGTTCATGGGCTGTAGACTCACCGGGCATAGCTGGTGCATGCTAGGCCAAGAGCGGGTTAACGCTACACATGCCAATGGGGGCCTTCTGAGTTTTGAAACACTCGACTGTAGACCCGACTTCATCGTACTCCGCCATTTGACATTGTACACCTGTCGGACTGATCCAGGAATCGAGTCGAAGTATCCCAGGCCATGTGGCCATGTTGCATGCTGTGCGGCCCACCGTCTCAAGGGTCTCGGTGAGGCTTCGCATGTCCTGTGATGCCAAAGGTCTCACGGCTTTCCGATTTCAGGGATGCGGATGTCCAAGGGAGCGTGAGGGTTGTTGCTCAGAACCCAAAGAAGGTATCAGAACTCTGACACCTGTCCGTATACCGGTCAGCCATCCTGGAACGGTAGATCTGGTCTGCTTGGGACTCCAAGCCGCAAAAAGCAAACCACTCCGGGCCTCTTTGAAGGTGTCTTCTCGGGACCTGACCCAGTGCATCATCAATCCATGGTCCATGGTCTGAGCTGTCACTGGACTTTGGGGCTAGGATCCTTGGGCTCAGGAGAAGATTTTCACCGGAAGGCCCCGGCCGATTGACCGGACCTTGTTAGGGGTTCCGTGGGTTCCTGATCCTGGTTACTTCGTCCCCCCAGGGCCGCGACTCCATTCGCTCCGTCAGCCTTCGCTGAAGGCGATCGTCGATCTGAAACCTCGGTATACTTGCTTGATGTTCAGGGACCAGGGTCTCTTCGGAATGGGAGCCACAGAATTCAAGGCACCAGCAAAGCTAGGCATTCGCAGGACTCAACTGCAAAACCCTGGATCCGAGGCGTTTGCTTATCACACAGGTCTTGGATATCCTCCAACATCCAGCCTCGCTGAGTGACTTGTTAGTGCTGTTAGTTGGTGTGTAAAGAATGTAAGCCCGCTCTACGCAGCCATATAGAATAAATGGGGGAGAAGATCCACACAGGGACCTTCCTGCCTGCAAGCGAACTTCCGCCACGACCACCTCACAGGCGAACGTGGGGGAAGAGCAAACTAGTTCGGGAAAGAATCGAGTCTGATCCACGGCCCGACAACCTAACCATGAAACTGCTCGCACATTTGTTGTTCCCGTTGTTGGCAGAGAAGCCTGCATTCAACGTGCCATCACACTCGCAAAGATCCAGAACATCCAAGACCTGCGTAGCGCCAGCCGAAGATGGCCTCCTTTCGGGCCATCTTTGCCGAAGTCTCCTTTGCCACCTGGCCCATGGCAGGCACTCAGCATTTGACTCTCACTTGAGACGTACTCTTCAGGGCTTCGAGAAGTAGTCGAAAGCGGGCTGTGGTCCAAGCATGCGGGCTAGTCGCAAATCATTTTCTTGTCACCACGAGACAAAAAAACGAGAACCCTTAGCCCAAGCTCTAGAACCCGCCAGAGCGGAAGAGCTCGATGTAAGGAACTCATGTTGAAGACAGAAATGCCATGAAGCAATGAAGCCGGAAGTCCCAACTTGAACGGATCTCTCAAGCCAGAGGCCAAAGACGTGAAACTCCGCTGGAATCTCTCGCGCCCCCAGCCTTCAGCTAGAAGGCAAAACAACAATGCTTTGCATTTGGCTCCAGAATAGAAATGATCCCCAACGCCCTGGCTCGGCCTCCTTTGTCTCTGCCACCTGCGGATTCGGGGTTTGGAAGATCCAGGTTGTTGCGTCATCGGAAAGATCGACTACCGGTTTCTTTTTCTTACTTGTGGATGGCGAAATACTGCAAGAGCCGACTTCTGAGCAATTCTTCCGACGAAGTTTGAAGACGCTCCTTTGTGAACCAGCTCCGTGCGCCTCGTAGGTATGGGTTAAGCACTCACCGTCGTTGACTCATGTGTGCATTAAAATGGTGAGCTAACGTCCATTGGTCATGATTTGTCTGCACACTTCCCTTTCCGCATACTCTGGCATGCGGGAACGCCCGCGCCGTTCGCGCCTCCGAACTCTCCCTTGCCGAAGTCGCTCTTTCCTTCCGCAGGCTGCATGGCCAAAGCCACTTCTGAACCGTTGGGTCCGACTTAAAAAACGATCCCATTCTGAAGTTCACCCATTGTGTCGCCTCCCGTCCCCACGACCTCCTAGGAAGCCATTTCTCAGGTCAGAGTGTTGCAGTGGCGGGTCCACTCGAGATGCATGTTTCGGTTCCATGACCGTGTGAAGGCGAGCTCGTTTTGTTTAATCGTCCAGAGAGTTGCCTTCTTGACAATTCGGCTTCAGCTTTGCCTCATGCAGAAGACGGCCACCCAAACCCACCTGCAGGCTAAAGTTCGGGAAAAAACAGTACCCTCGCCCGACATTTGCGAAACACGAAGCCGCAAGCCAGCAGGCTCATGAGACCCAAGCACAGCGACGTGGATCGACTGATAGGCAGTACTAGCAAGCAGCTAGCACAGTGAACCCTGTAACTCGCAGGCTGCAGAACCATCACCGAAGCCTCGAAGCATACCGAATATCCGAAACTCCTAAAGCACTTCTGCCCAATCTGCCCAATGCGTCGCCTTTGAATCCCTTTCCGCCGCTCTTCCTGGTCCAAGTGGTCTGAGAGTTTCTTCAACAGATGCTAGATAGCTACAACCTGATGGAACTTCGCTGCTCCACCGCTGACACTATTTATTCTGGATTCCTATAGACCAACTGGGACATCACCAGGTGAGCTCTCAATGCCCCTCCGACCGTTTGTTGCGCACCCCTTCGGCTCATCGGGTGCCGGCTGTGCCGGCTGTGGTGCAGGGGCCGCCTTGCAGGACACACGCGGGGCTCCGGTACTTTGCTCTAAGGTTTTTAGACTTTTCTACGTTCTGGTAGGGGCATGACCGAGGGGGTTGCTCCCGGCGTCCCGATCAGGAAGTCAGCAGCGAGCTCTTAAAGCTCTCATCTCATGTTGCTGTGTTGCACCTGTTCCAACTTCCAACCTTGCCCCAAAACACCGACACAAGTCAAGCCTCGGTCGTACACACCTCAGGCAGGCCTGCTGGCCACCCATCATGGCGGACATCATCTCCTGACGATTGACACCGCTTCGGGCTGAGATCAGTCGGAAAAGGGGCAAAGCCGGACTAAGTGATTTCCCGCACGGCTCAGACATGGCGGGCACTTGCACTCAAACTGGCGAAGCTCTTCTCTTTTTGCCGCTGGTGTTATACAACAACTATTCCTGACTTGCATGTGTGAAGCTCAGCGTTGGTGAGTCGCTGCTGCAGCAGTACTCGTCCCTGTCGTGTACCATTTCATTCATAGCGATGGAGTCTGTAAAGACGCACGCCTAGCAAGGTGAATTCGTGAAACTTAAAAGAAAAGGCCTCACATGGCTGGAGAGCGAAGTCCGGAGTCACTGCAGTCAAAACCTAAAGCAAGACACCAGGTCCGAGCATGGGGCAGTGACTTCCAGAGATCGGGGCAGTCGAGCTCAACATAGCAGGAGCTCGCAGCCGCTATACATTCAGCCAGAACTCGACACGCATCCTCGGCCCAGACACAAAGGTCTCGAGCACTACGAAGGGTTACACACGTGGGTTCGGTGAGGGACATAGCTGCTGAAGGAGGCCGCAGCAGCGTGCGCAGAAGAGGCTTCCCATCAAACGCAAAACACAAGGGTGGTGGCGTTCTCCAATCAGGTAGAGAGTCAACCCGGCGTTTGGGTGCGATTTCAGCACGCGGAAAGGAGTCTGCGGAGATCTGAGGATCGAGCAGGATGAGAATGTTCTCACGAACATCCTGATGCCAGATGCTCCAGGCATATTCATCCGCCCAGGCACAAACTGTCCGTCGCAAGACAGCAACAGGTTCGATGTGATCAGAGACACAGCTCCAGACTTCAGACTCATCACATCCCTGGAGAGCTCGCAAGGCTTCAAGAAGGGCCTGACAAAGGTTATCATCCGTATCGGTGGGTGGCGGTGCTGCAAAATGCCCAGGGAGCTGCAGCGGCGGTGCCAATGGGTGACCGGCCGGCAGGCTCTGGGCGGGGATATCCGGAGTAAAGCAGCCCCACTGTTGGACACACTGAGGCACACAAATCAAATGTCTGCGAAGGCGATGTACATTCGAGTAGTGCTTCCCGCATGCCAGGCAAATCGTGCCTGAGGCAATAAGGTGCGCTCGGCTACGGTATCCATGAGCCCGGGCTGCATGAGCCGCCCATGCCACACGCGTTGCAAAGGCTCGCTTGCACGGTATGCAGAGTTCGGTGCACTCTAAGTCCGGCTGGTTGGTGGGTGCCCCTGCTGAACGAAGGATGGCACGGTACAGACCATCCAAGGAGGCAACAAGATGCACACGACACCCGTCTAGGGCAACCGCGCGCTTGAGCCATCCCTTGAAGACACCGGGTCGCTGTACCATCAAGGTTTGCCAGAATGTCCAGTCTTGCCGAGGCGGCTGGGCGCATGACGTGCCACGAAGCCATAAATACAGCCAGTGCAAGTCACTGATCAGGCAATCAGCGTACGACCTCTCAGCCCTCACAACAGCCCACAGGGCATCAGGCCCGGCTGCAACCATCTGGCGTAGGTACTGCAAGCGGCACTGTCGGAGGAGCGTATCGGGGGAGGGCAGCCCTGTCAGAGCAAAGCAGGTCAAAGCTGAGACCTCTTGGTCACCGTCTCGTGGTATACACAAAAGGGGTCTATAAAACGACCAAACAGCAGAGTCAAAGAGCTGCCGATCATGCTTTGTCAAGACAGGCCAAGATCCCGCTCCTTGAGTGAGGCGGGGGAGGACAAGTGTTTGCAGAAGAAAGGCTCGCCTGCGCAGAGAGATGCCGCGGCTGCGGAAGATTTTCCTGCGCGCTTCTTGAAATGCAGAACGAGCTTGTCCAATGCGGTAGCGCAGCTCCTCAGACATACCCCCGGCCGGTTGCTGCTGGACTCCGAGGTGCTTGTAAGCCGCTACTAGGGGCAAATGGACAAGACTATGGTGTTCGCGAAGCACCTTGACATTGCCTGCACCGGCGGTGCTGCCATACAGATCCTGGCGCACCTTGCGCGACCCGCCCCCTCGTATTGTGGCAACAGCAGCTGTTTTATGCTGACCATATGCAAGCACCAGCCCGTGCTCCCCGCAAGCGTCGGCAAGAGCAGCCGTCTCGGCGGCGATTGCTTGGCGCAATTGAGCGGGGTGTTCGCAGATTCGTGGAACGGCAAGGTCATCAGCCCAAACAATGTCC
The DNA here is from genome assembly GCA_003297005.1 of Symbiodinium sp. clade A Y106. NCBI lineage: Eukaryota > Dinophyceae > Suessiales > Symbiodiniaceae > Symbiodinium > Symbiodinium sp. clade A. The sequence goes on along the minus strand of BGNK01000679.1, from coordinate 147,096 downwards.
TCGATCTCTATGCTGTCCTGGGACTGGCAAGGACACAGGGAGCGCACGCCGTCCCATGGGAGGGAGGGAGTCTGCGAAAGGCGGCCGGTTTCCTTTCGCATCCGATCCCGTATCTGGAGTACCTTTGGCACAAGGAGCGCAAACACTAGATCCGCAAAGGAAGAGCCTGGGCGTGTACCACGTCCCGTCGCAATCGGTGTCTCATCATGCTGAAGCATGAACCAGTTGTCAGCTGACATCCTGGCGACAATGCCCTCTATAGAGGTTTGCGCACCGGCGGAAGTCATCGCAGGCTCAAGGCTGAGGTGGTCATGAAGAGCTTGCAGCTCACTATCGGACAACTTCAAGTGCTGAGTGAGTCGCAGCAGAGCCCCCGACCCAGAATCGGGACGGGGCCCTGCAACAAACTGCGTGATAGCACTGTAGAAGGCCGACGCTATATCAGCAAAGAGAGTAAAACTGGTCTGACCTTGGGCGGCGGTGAGAGAAGCGATCGACCTCACAATGTGAGCCCCAAACACAACGGAAAAACCTGCTTTTCCTCCCATTTGTAAGGGGGGGGCCGTGCGCTCGAAGTGCGACTTTAGCGGCGGTCTCAAACATTTGTGATTGACTTTAGCCCACGTCGACAAGAGAAGCACGGCTCTGTAAGATGAGGGAGAATCATGCTCTCCACGGTTCTTGTAAAAGTAAACCGCTTTACCTCCTTTCCATCCGATTGGTTCCTCCCCTCGCCATGCAGTTTTGAGCAAGAGGGGATGCAAAAGAATTGCCATCTCCTGAGAGAATGCACGGCAGAGTTCGGGTGGGAGAGCATCAAAACCTGGTGACTTGGCAGTTTTGGTTCCTCTCAGCACCTGGATCATGTCTGCGTGGCTAGCAATCATAGAGATGTCCTCTGGGTGCGTCAAGCGCGGCAAGTTCGCGATGACACCCGTGCCTTCAGCAGCCGCCCGAGCGATCGCCTCAAGGGACGTCGGGACTCCAGCCTCGAGGTTGCCAAAATGTCGTCGCCAAACCTGCTTCACCTCATCAGGCCCTTGACAGGCGGAGCCGTCCGGTTTCTTGAGCCTGGGGAGAGGCTCAAGCTTGTAAGGTTTTTTGCGCTTATGCGCCAGAATTGCATGCAGGGCTGCAAAGACGCCATCGGAGGGACCTGAAGAGATAGCATCAGCGAGGCCTTCGATGTACCGGTCCCTGTCGAGGCGGCATGATTTCTTCAGGGCTCTGGAAAGGCCGTCAAGGTGCGACACTTGGATCGCCTGCAAAAAGGTGACCTGACGAACCCATCGATGGTTAGCAAAAGCCTGCTCGAAGGTGAGGGTCCGGCTTCGCCACACCTGTAGGCATGCAAGCAGGCGGTGATGCTCTAAACGCGCTTTGCGGAAATGCAGGGCATGCCGAGCTCTTGCAACCAGCTGCTGCAGCGCCCATGTATCACCGGACAAGTGCGGATGGCGTGGTCTGGCTGTTTTTTGCCCTGGATTCGGGTGAGGCCTCTCTGGACATGCTCAGTGATAATGGCCGCATGCGCATGCGTAGACACACCCCATGGCACGACGGGGGCAGTGCGAAGTACTTGCACAATCTGAGCACGGCACCCTGAGTCCATGATATGTGAGGCCCGAATGCGACCACGCGCCCAAGGCAAGCTGGCAGCCTCGGCCCGCAAGCTGGCCTCAACGTGCGTGCAGACGGCAACATGGTCCTGGACAGCATGCCCCGCATGAACACAAGGCAAGGTGCTGGAGGCGACATGACTGCTTTGCCAGTCGCGTGGTACCAGAATGTAATCGACCCGACATACACGATCACACTTCTTTTGGTAATACGTGAAGCTGGCCCCCTGGTGGAGCTGGCAAAATGTGCTAGGGCAAAAAAGCTGAAAGGCTTCCATAAGGTCCTGAACGCATTCACCAGCAGTATCTTCTGTTTCGGCAGCATGCGTGTCAACGGCCGCAGTGGGCCGGCTACCGAGAGCGGCGTTGAGATCTCCAGCAACGATCAGGACGTCGTTCTTGAGGTAGTGCCTGATCATTCCTATGGTTTCCTTCCACCAAATCAAAATGTGCGACCTTTCAAAGGCACGGTGAGGCCCATGCAAGGCTACAAGGAGGAAGGACATGGGCTTGCACAGAATTCTGACAAGAAGTCGGCGAGGGTCTGCAGCAAGCACGGTTGCTTGGACGGCCCGGACTGAGGCTGCGGCTTGGCCACTGGCGTGAGTTAAAACAGCACACCCATCACGTAGCCATACTTCAACACCCCACTGTCCGCGCTCAGCTCCCGAGCAGAGACGCGTATAGGAGCCTGTTTTTACCTTCCCAGGAGGGCATCGTGATTCTTGGATCATAGCGATGCTGACATCATTGGCTAGCAGTTGTTCAGCTAGAATGGCACTCGCACCAACTTGGTAAGCCAGGCCGGCTTCCTGCCGCTCTCCTGGTAGCAAGGAGAGCGCATTGAAACTGACAATAGTCAGAGTCATACTCAAGGATTCAGATGAGGGTGTAGTTGACGGTTGCGCATGTTCTGCTTCTCCGGCTTCGGAAGTACACTCGAAGGGGACAAAGGGCCGCAAGAGAGCAGCATGGGATAGGCCAGCATGATTTCTGTCGTGGCCCAAATCACTAGTGCACAAAGGAGGAAGCATGGGATCTCCAAGAAAGCATCTAAGGGCAGTGGCCGCCCACGGGAGGCCTCGGCCATTCTGACCCAGCCAGAAGAGCACAGTAGCGAGAGGCCGGCACAGCCCACATGCAGCCCTAAAGTGCGTCGCCCCCCATTTGGCCAGCCGGTCGACATACTCATTGCCAACATGCCCGGCGTGGCCCTCAATATACTCAAAAGCATCCGTCAAACCACCAAGTTGGGCTCGGGCCGCCCTGGCATTACACATCGCAGCAGGGAGGCCCTGCTGTGGAGCAGCTGTACCAGATATGGTGGCAAGGGCAGCCTGACAATCCGAAAGAAACACAACCTGACGATGCCACAAACTGGTGAGGGAGATGAGGGTGGCTGCAAGAAGAGCGGCACACTCAGAAACAAAGGCGGACCGAGTTTCATGTTCCGCTAGCAAATCGTCGGGGACCCGCCCCCAAGCACAGCTGGCTGACTTAGTGCTGGGGTCAACGAAGAGGCACGCCCATCCGATTTTGGGCTGCTCCTGGTAAGATCCCGGATAAAAGGAACCATCCGTAAAACAGCAAATTTCAGGTGGAGACCCCTGATATCGATCGTGAATCCAGGCAAGCACTTTGTCAAAGGTGTAGGGCATCAAGGTCGGCACAATTGTGGCAGCTTGCGACCAGGGAACCAGAGAATGGTCTCCTTTGAAAAAACAAACCAGGTCCTGTCCGGTGAATCCCAAGGGTGTCTCGCCGATGCAGAGTCGCTGGGCTCTAAGAACCTCACCTAAGGTGAACTGCAATGGGGCGAGCAAAAGCGGAGGTATAACCGGGCTTTCAAGGGGCTGATGCGGTAGGGCAGCAAGCAGATCGATAGAGCATGCACGACCTTGGCCTTTGTCTACCGGGCGAACCTTAATCCTCTCTAGCTTGGACTCAAAATGTTCAAGAAGGGTCTCAATAAGAGTGGCAGCAAGGAACATGGCCGGGCATGACGGTTGCCTGGCACTATGCTCCAGCAAGGTCTGCGGGCGCTGTAGACTATGACCGAAAGGCATGGTGGCAGTACGACAAGGGGTCAGGACGGGCCGTCCTGGCGGAGAAATGATCTTCGGCGGCGCCGTTGCAGCAGAGGGAAGGGCCCCACAAAAGCCCTCAGGCAAGGCTGGTCCCGAAACTAAACCTGATGTTCCATCAGCACCCCCATCTAGACGGTTGAGCACGGGCCGCTCATGTCCGGAGGAGCTAGCGACGCGCCTGGCGGAGCTCGCTACTGCAGCACTGATGACTGCACCTGCGAGCTGCGAAGTATCTGGCGTGGCAAGGGGAGGGTGGAAGCATGGCACTGCCTCAACAGGGCTCAGGAGCAGGCTGAGCAGAAGGAGGATCAAAAAGATCGCTGGCACGCGCAATCGCAAACCCGCAACTCGACGAGATGCAGGGAAGGAGTAAGCGCTTCCAGTACTTGTGCGAGATCCAACCCTTCGGACGAGGTTATCAGACGAAGCACCGGGACCAGCGCGTGGAGTGCGAGTTCCGGGAGCGTCGTGGACATCAGCAGAGCGACTCGAAGGAAGCTCAAGTCGCCGAGAATCAAAAGCAGGATCGCCAGCCGGGTCCTGTTCTGGCTCGAAGACGGCGGCTGGCACTTGGTTGGCCACACGCATAGGCACACACACTACCGTGAGCACCTCACCATCGCGTGCTGGGCGGGAACCAGAAGCTGGCCAGGGCTCAACAATCTCGGGGCTCCAGGCAGCTGGCGCAAAGCCGCCGAGGCTGCTCGCGAGAGAGCTAAAATCAAGCCGTTCATTTTCAGCCCTCCAGACTGCCCAGCCTTGAAGGATGGCTCGACAATCGAGGATGACATTGCAGAAGGTACGCGGTCCGGTCCCATGATATCGCACAACTGCAAGAACGTTGTGGCAGCGGCAACCTTGCGTCATGCTGTCGAGCACAGGTGGGTGAGCCGGAGATATCAAACATTCGGTGTCGGGAAGCTGGCATTCCGCAGCCACCTGCGCATGAAGAGTCCGTGAACTGTCAGGCTCAAGGACTAGGAGCTGGTGATTGCCTTCAGTGGCTAAGCAATAGCAGTCAGCTCGAGTAGCAATAGGGAATGCCGGGCCAGGTCCCCAAGAGTCAGCTGTCAAAATCATATTATCTATAGTGTTGACCGGCGGTGGCAAAATGTGCGCAGGTACAAAGGAAATGCATTGTCCCTGAAGCATCCTCACATCCTGGTGAGGCGCTACCGGTGTGACATCAAAGCCTAAAATGACATTGAAGTCAAGTCCAGGCGGCAACCGTGCTAGCTGGACCAGAAACCAGCAGAGTGAAGTCACAGGCACCTGGATGGCGACAATCCGTCCGTCAATTGCAATCGAATCGAAGATAGCAATCGGCAATCGCGGGTTCCAAGCAGGGGCCGCAATGAACAAACCCCAGGCCGGCCATGGTTGCGGGATGGCAGGTGTTAGATGCGGGAACCTGGCAGCCTGAATAGGGTCTCTCCTGGTCTGCAGCAAGGTGACCAAGGCTGCAACGGTCAGGGGCAGGTCGGCACGAAGGCTAATATGCTCAGGGGGAAAATCAGGCACCAAGATGGCAAAATGCATCTCCGCAGGCCACACTGGAGTAGCTTCCGTTAGTATCGCCGGCGTCGCCTCAGGCAGGCCATGGGCAAAAATGGAGCGCAAAAAGGGCCAAGGCAGGCCCATCTCTCCGGCTAGGGCCCGCATGTGGTCTAAGTGCTCTTGCTCAGCAATGGAAGCAACAGGTGGCTCAGCCAGCAAACGACAGACCTGAGCAAGGGCGACCTTCCGCCGCGTAAGAGACTGAGTTATTCGCAGACCATAAAGCAGGAGAAGCTGCAATCCGTGGGAGCAAGAAGTGCACACTGAGCTGCCATCAGGGAAGGCACTTGCAATATAACTCAGCATCCACGATGCAAACGGGCTGCAGACAGGGCTCCACCGGGTCCGGAGCCGGAGTACACAAAGGCCACATAATGCGGCTGCACAGGCCAAGCAAAGAGCCGCAAGGACATCGAAGTCCCACACAGGTGGCAAAGGCGCAACCCAGTCATTAAGAGACGGGCAGGAAGCGGCATTGCCGCTAGCCTGCGATGCAAGGATCGCAATGGTGAGTGCTGGAGCAGCCTGGCGCCCGTAAGGAGATCTGCTACGTGATCTAGGTGCCTGGGCTTGCTCGTGCGAAGAAGCATCTGCTGAGTTGCAAAGTCCGCCAGGCGCAGGACTGGTCGAGGGAGATACATCGCCCGGAGGGGCTTCAGCAGGTGAGGTCGGGGCGAGGATCGCATCACTGGCACTGTCAGGCGTAAAAGCGGCCCACACCAGAGTCAAGACCTGACCTCTGCCAACGATCAAATTATCGCCAGTCAATTCAGCACCTTCGATCTGGACATGAAAGCCGTCAGGCGCAAAGGTATCGTAAAACTCAGCAAGGGCAGAGTGCGGGCAAAAGAAGTCTCTCACCAGGTATTGCTGCCATCCCTGAAAGATAGCTCTGCAATCAAGGGCGATTAAGAAATCACCAGGGGCGTTAAGGCCAGGGGGCACCGGCACATTGGCGAGTTCGCCAGAGACGAGTGCGACCCCTCTGCAGCGGTATCCGCAGATGCTAGCATCAAAACATCGTGGTCGAGTAGCCTGCACCGTAGTCCAGTGAAAGGGGATCTGAAAGGCCTCAGCGACCTCCCGAAGGTATTCGCCACCATGACTGTGCTGCAGTAAAAACAACCGGCTGCCTTCATTAAGCACCGCACAGATGTAGTTACTCCGAACACCCCCTGGCCCGCTTGGTATGTCAGCCTCTGGGTCCCACCCAAGGGATGAAGACAGCATAGAAGCGAGCACAGGCGGCACGGTCGGGGCGCCACCCTCAGGCAGGAAGACAATGCTGCCATGCTCAATCACAGGTATGGAATCATTTTGTCGCAGAGGAACGCTGCTCCCATACGCATATATGCAGAAGCTGCCATCAGCATTAAGGCCAGCGATCTCACATACCCGAGCATATGTTGCGACGGCAGGAAATGTAACAGGAAATATTCTGCCGTCGAGCTGGCTCAGGTCAAGGACAACCAGCGTTTCTCGTGTTGTCCATTGAGGCAAGGCAAGCAGAGTCGCCCAATGAGGCGAAAGTTGCGGAGTGACTTCAACCAGATTGGGGAAAAGCAACCGGAAGGTCTCTGGCAATTCTTCATCAACAGCCTCACACAATTCGGCAACCGTAGCCGGCGCAGGCACAGCAAACTCGACAATCTTGCCAGCATAGTCAAGCGCAAGCACCAGAGCACGGCCCTCAAGTTCAGGTGCGATCCCAGAATTTTCGCTGGTGCTGGATGCCGACCCTGCAGCTGGGCGCCCCGGGGCATGAAGCGAGGGTCCTGCCGGCCGATCCTGCGAGCTCGCAGCTCGGCTCTCAGTCTGTCGAACAAGGTCTGCACCGAAGGAAAGGACATTGCTTTGCGTGATGTCGACGGTCCAAGCAGGCTCAGAGCCGGCAAGCGGAACAGAAGAGCCCTGGGCTAGAATCGTGACAACATGCGGTGCGGCATCATCCGACGCAGGGTTGGGCTCAACATCAGCAAGGCTATAGCAATACTGGTCCGCAAAAGCGAGGCCGGAAAGCCGTAGAAGCTCACAAGCATCGTACCCAATCCCTGACAACCATACAACGGACGGAAAAAGGCCGATCTGACGCAAATCACAGACAAAGCACCGCGTAGTGGCACGGGTGTCTAGATTGGCACCCTGACCGAGACGTGGTACTGGGACTGTCTCGGTGACAATGGCAAGGCTGTGACAGGACGTGCCATGCACACATAGTTTGGAAAGCTGTTGCGTGATGCAAATCTCAAGACTGGCAGAGGCCAATTGATATCTCTCGGAAAGGATAGCAAGCAAGTCCCTGGTATCACAGCTAGCCTTGTCTAGAACCCGAAATCTATTCCGGAACCATACCGCAATACACGGCCTCTGGCGTGGCAGTGGCATGTCCCGCAAAAAATCCCAGGGTTCGCCTACTCGAAAGAGGTGCTCAATAAGGAAGGACGCGTGCGGTCGGCCTGGGAGCCGCAAGACAGTGATAACCTCACCGGGTTGGACCTCAAGCGGCTCATGTAAGGTCCTGGCTTGTGGATGGCTGCCTACCCATACCTGTACCTCATCGCTGTCACAGTCTAGCTCATGAGATACATCATGGAGAAAATCCTGCGTCGTAAAACTACACGGTACATTACGCGCATAGTAATGACCCCCAACGCGCGAAAGATCAACAACTGCCGCAACATGAGCATGATCTGCCAGGCATGTGGGGTACGCAAGAAAGGCTGCGTAGCCATCAAAACGTTGTGGAACAACTGGTATCAGCTTTTGCAAGAAGGGGCGTTCGATGAGCTCCTTCCGACGCACCTTGCAGATCAAGCTCACCAGTCCTTGGCTGGCAGTCAAACGCACACCATAGTGTTTGGGAGGAAAGTAGGCGGCATGAACAGTGACCCCGATCCATTCGTTGACCAGCATAGTATGAGCCTCCGCAGCTGCCAAGGGCAGCCTGACGAAATCATCAGCGGCGGGGCCAAAAGCAGAGCTATTGTCACCAGCGCTGTCAGGGAGCTGCTCGGGCGGCCACTGCGCAAGCTCCTGCAAGGAATGAACCGCATGAGCGAGTTCAGGGGGCACTCCCCAAACTTGAACAGGGCATACCAAAAAGGTGAGCATCCATAAAACGATGCACGACAAGCGGAAGCGCAAGCTGCCCGGTATAGCAGTGGCTGTATCTCGTCGTTGTCGCCAGGCCTTTCGTCTGTACATGGGACCCCAGAGCAGGGCAGGGCGTTTCATAGTAGCAACGCAAGCCAACGGTGCCAACAAAGTGCATGAAATGCCGCACACTGGAGCCCTGGTGGCTCTTCCTAGGGGGGACAGTCGCGCTGGCGTGCGCAGAATGAGCAACCTGAGTAACGCCAAGCCACAAAGGCTCCACAGACTTCTGCCAAACGCACTGAGCATGTCAGAAAGCAGCACAAGCATGCTCAGGAGCCTAGTGCTAAAACCCGATCGGCAGAACTGGTTGGTATCGTTTAGGGTGCAGGTGCTGAAGGCTTTAGTGCACCCCGATCTGCAGCTACGAAAGGCAAGCATCCCTGAGCCACCGATATGCTTTTTAGGCGCTCTTTGTAGTGTGCAGTCGGCTGCATGGCAGGAGATGAGATCACGCCCGGCCTCAGCGGCATCAGAATCGGGAGGGCACTCAAAACCGCAAGCACTCAACCCAGTGCTGCAAGCACCTCTGGCACTGGAGAATGTGATAGGGGAGGGGCTAAACCTTATAACCCCCAGCGGGGGATTAGGGCAAGAAACCCGGCTGGCAGTCTCGGCGAACACCCCTGAGCTACCGATGTGTTTCTTAAGCGCTCGAGACGGCGGAACCTGGGTCACAAGTCGAGGGGCACGTAGGAACAAAACCTCGAGTGGGCTCAGTACCTTCGGTAGGAAGAGGAGACTGCATTCCCAAATCCAGGGCCAGAGAACACAGAAGAGCGAGGAGCCATCGACCGAAGCATCTGGGGTCGGAGAACAGAAGATGGCCAAACCCAAGCCATCTTCAGAAAGAAATGGAAAATGTGCAAGGTGAGACTGGCAGGGTCCTCGATTTGCCTCAAAACACACGAAGCCAGCACAGCATTGATCGCAGACACATATCCGCCCAGGAAGCCTTCCCCAGAAGGCTTCGAGGTAGGAAGGGTGCTCCAACCTGCTGGCCTGTCTTCTTGCGCCTCGTGGCTCTCCGGACCCGGCCATAAAGCGCCTCAAGTGCCATTCTCCGGGAGACCTCCGTGCGTCGTCTCCATGTTGGGCTCGCTCAGGTCGTCGTCGTCCTCCTGGATCGTCAAGTTCGACAGTCGTTGTTGCCCATTGATGACCACCTTCCCAAAGGCCGTCATAGCTTTTCTCTTCGCAGCCGCAGGCCCATGTACCGGTGCCGAACCGCCAGGGTGCGTTGGCATAGAGGTCTCCGGGAGAGAAGAGGCGCCCAGAGCCGCCGCGCGCCTGGCCTGCAGATGCGCTTCCAATCGAGCTGCCTCGGTCTGAGAGATCTCGTCGTCGCCATGTCCTCGGTTCTCGTATGGCGCTACACGAGCAGAGGGAGAGACCGCAGGAGCCAGCTTGGCAAATGCCCCGCCGGGCGAGGCCAAATATGGATCGCTCGTCTTGGCGCCTGAGTACATCGGCTGGTCCTCCGCTGTCTCGAGACCTGTGGTGTCTGGACCAGAAGCAGGTGGAGCAGGAGCAGCTGTTCGCGCAGCTTCTTGCATCTTGAGAGCCAGGGCATATCGCAGCACTGAGTCTGAATCCACACTCGGCGCAGAAAGGCCAGGGGGTGGGAGTGCCCTCGTATCCAAGGGTGGCCCGGCAGGACCTCGGGTCCGTACTGCTTCCAAAGCCTCTTGCAGGAAGCCTCCGGGCTGGCAAACAGGATCTGCCGCAGGCGCAGCCACTTGGTTCCATAGGGCCTCCCAAGCCGGCCCGTAATCTTGGCGCTCTTCGACTGCCATCGGCGCAGCCCCATGCACCACTAAAGCATGTACTTGAGCAGCTGCCATACGGCCATGCTCCACAGTCTCCTGTAGCTCCTTCTCGATACGGGCAACATCCTGCTCGTACATCTTGCGCTGGCGCATGAATTTGGTCTTCTGGTCCGCAGCCCATGCGTCCCACTGCAGAGCTCGTCGTTCCTTCTCCTCCCTGAGCTTGCGCAACTTGACATCCGCACGATGTGTGCTGGTCAAAGCCTTCTGTAAGCCCGGAAACGTGTCCCCAATGCTGGGAGCCGGCGGCTCTTCTTTGGTCGGCTTCGTCTGAATGGCCATAGCATCGTAGCGGTCCTTGCTCTTCGGCGAGGCTTTCGCTCCAGGCCACAATCGCCATGGCCGCGAAGGAGACTGTTGATATGACTCCCAGCCGTCTTGGCCGGACCCCTTGCTCCAAGCGCTGTCCTGCTTGGGCCATCGCTTGCCTCCCATCTGGCAGCAGTAAGCTGGAGCACTGTGGTGTCCTTCTAAGAGGGCGATTTCGCGACGGGGCAAGCTTAAACCCTGCCTCCTGGAAGCCCAAATACGCTTCCTAGCCACAGCCCTTCGTTTACGGGCCCTTCTGTGCCAGCTCGGTGAGCCAGCAGCGCTATGGCGTGCCGTCTTCGGCACTGGGGTGCACGGCAATGCTGGGGTCTACACTACCCTCAGCTCGATCCGAAACCCTTGTCGTGTACCGGTCCACACGCATATCCGAATTCAGCATGCTCAGGCCCAGGCCCAACACCAAATACCCAAACTCCTTATTACGGCCCTACAGTCGGAGCCTTCATGCCCGGCTGATTCATCATGGCGGCCATCATGGCCTCCATGCCGGGCATGTTCGGCCTTGCACCGCACCAGAATGGGAAAGAGTGACATTGAATACAAAACCAGCCCAATGATGCTTTCTGTATTACCACAGGGTGATGGTACAGATCCTTTACCGACTCTCCCAACCTCGCGGCTGAGAATATGCTCTGCTGTAAGTGTAGGTTCGATGGCACCCGGCGGGGGAAAGGATGGCGTTCCCATGGACTGAGGGTAGAGTTCAAGTTTCGTTAAAGACCCGCGGACTTGCCGACCGAGTCCCGACAGCACTGCTGTTGCCCGAGGTCGTCGCATCATTCCTGGCATCTGGCCTGCTGTGACGAAGAATGAAGGCATGCTCGCGGGATTGCTTTGAGAATTTCTGAAGTGCCTCAAGCCTATCCCGCTAAGTGGGTGCACCGGGCTCGACAGCCGCAACATGAAACCAAGACACGCCACACCTCGCCTTGCAATGCTCCGAAGCGACAATCCAGAGAGCCAACAGGCGTCCGAAAATGAAACTGTTCTTGTACTGGGCATGAGCGTTTGCTCGGTAGCCGGACGTCATCACACGAACATCCGATCCTGAATCGGAACCCGGCTAGTTCTCACCAGCCTGACAAATCCTGCCCTGCCTCCCGGCATGCATGGCATGGGTGGCATTCCTGGTACGCTGGGGAGCCCCGTCCTGCGAGAAAAGATGTGCTGTAGGGCAGGAGTTTACTCTTGCCTGGTGCTGTATCTCGTCTTGAGGATGCGCGGACTTCGACCACTTCAGGGAGGCTTTCGAGCCCGCGGGTCGGGCCATCCTGCAGTGGGTGTCGGGGCTGTAACCGTATCCAATCATGTACTGTCGGTGGGCTTCAGTGGGTGCCACTAGGATTTCGGGATGTTGGTCTGGTTTTTGGGGACTACATGCTCACCTCTGAAGTGAACAGTCATAACGAGTCATAACTTTGCAAGAGCTTTGGGATCCTTTGTTTTGCTTGCTGTCGTCGTTGCCCAGGTGGTGCGGATGGCAGTGCTAGCGCGCCGTCATTGGTTTCCCATTGTATCCCTCTGCTGACTGCTGCGCAGGCCTGGACGGGCTGTTACAGCTCTGCATCCCTGTCTAGGGGCCCTGCGCTGGTGGCTTCATTCCGCTGAGTGCTCCAGTAAGGCCCAGTAGGCCGGCTCCTGCAGAGGCACTACGGCATAACCCATTTTACGTCCACTGTTGAGAACGCATGCTGTTGCAATCTCTCCTGAAGCATCTTGCGAAGCTGCAAAGCAGAATCAGCATGAACATGGTGTCGAGATCCCCATGCTTAGGCTTGTGGCATGGAGCTTGGACATGTTTAGACTATCTCCTGGAAGGCCTGCCACTGATGCGTCTGCGCCTTGCCTTGGAAGGGCAGATGGGGACTCTTTCGTCGGGGCATTTTCAGGGAATAAACAGTATATGGAGTAATCATATCAAATAAATACTGTCGCGCAGCGGACCACCTGAAAGTGCATCCGAAACTTCGCACCGTGCTAGGCGGGCAGGAGTGTTGCAGCGCACGTCGGAGCCCGGATGTTTGTGTCAAGCGCGGGCCCTTTGCTTTCAACATCTCGGAACCCTGGATGGAAATCAGGCCTGTCACGCTGCTCTTTGTTTATCAATATATGCGGGAAAGCAAAAAGAACGCTAGAGCGAGAAAGAGCGAGAGAGAGAAACAGAGATAGAGAAGAAAGAGAAAGAAAACCACACAGATAAAGAGAGAGAGAGAGCGAGAGAGAGAGAGAAGCAGGAACAAGGCAAGGCAACCATGCTCAGGACTTGGCATCCTTCTTCCCGCAGCGCCGGGTGCACACAAGGTGCCACCGCCGCGCGCAAGCGATGTATGGCGAACTTCAAATTAAAGTGTGGCAAGGGCTGGGCTCTAGGGGTCTGAATTCGCCATAAAGTCTGCCTGTGGTAGTTTGGCAAAGAATACTGGGCAGGGGTCGGGGAGGATGTAGTTGAGCTAAGGCTGGGTGCAGGAGCAGCATTCCGTTGTGGTTCTCTTCTCACCACAAGTCATCTGATGAGCCACCACTGTGCAGAAGCAGTGTAGAACAGGCGGTCCTTCAACTTAGACACAAGGAGAAGGAGCTTCAGGATCAATCGAGCAGAAGCTCAAACCTCTGTAGCTTTACAAAGAGTGTATCTGTCGTGGACATGAAAACCCTTGAAGCTCTGCGTAGTGGGAAGAAGCCGTGGAAAGTCTTCGTTGTTCTGCAGGCAAGAATGCTTTGTTTGATTGCCTCTTTGATTGGCTCAGAGCTTCAGACCGCAATTCAAGATTCGGGATCGAGTAATGGATCCTAACGTCCTAGACCACAGACGGGAAGGCAGCGCACCGGGCCTTTTGCTAGTGCAGTCCTTTCTTTGTTGGACCGGCCGGACAACGGATTTGCTGAGCAAGGAGCAATGCACGGGCACGTATCACGTGGTTTCCAAAGCCTTGCTTGTTCTCGTGTCCTACTACTGTTGTGTGTTCTTTTTTGCTTCTGCTTCTTCTGATTCTTATCAGGGTCAAAGACTAGCAGAGCATCACTGCTCGCACTCAGGAATCAGTCAACCGCTTCTCGAAGGGCACTGTGATTTCATCGTAGGCTGGCTGAAAGTGCCTACTCTCGATGTGCCTGCATACCCACGCTGCACGCTTGTTGCAGCATGAAAGTGGCTCGACGTGGAGGGCTACGACGGCTACGAGCTGTGATGTATATTGATGCGTGTGCAGGCTCCCGGTGCCATCAATCAGACACGATTTGTGTTCAGCATAAGCTTGGGCAGCTGGAAGTTTGTGTGAATGCATACATACATATATGTATATATATATATATATTATCTCTCTCTCTCTCTCTCTTTCTCTCTCCCTCCCCCTCTGCATCCCTCTGTCCCTCCTGCGTCCCTCCCTCCCAACCTCCCTCACGGCAGGCAGACAAGCAGACAAGCACACAATCAGACACTCAAGTGATGAGACGAGAAGACAACCAAGCAATCAAAACAACAAACCAACCTGCCAAAAAAACTATCAAACAAAAGAACCCAGAACAATCAAAACAATGACAACACACACACACAACGAATACAATATATCCTACCAGCCAAGCAAACGAGCAAAGAAATCAACAAACAGTGCAAACACATGACATAGTCTAAACACAACAAGCAAATCCAAATCACATCACAACACAATGACACACGCGCACACAAAACAACCACAACAACCAACCAGCAACCCAGCCAACCCAGCCGACCAGCCAGCAAACCAACCAACCAAAGACACAAACAACACAAGCGAGCAGACAAACAAATAAACGAACAAACAAACACACGCACACACATAGAGACATACATACACAAACACACATACATACATACATACATACTTACATACATACATGCAAGGAAGCACACTACAAGGAAGCACAACCGACAAACATACAAGTGTGCGTGTGTGTGTAAACATACACTGTATTATGAACTTGCCGCAGGTTTATGCACACACAAGTGTCTACATCTTTGTATGCAGGTGTCTGTGTGTACACAGACCTGTCACCAAAAAATGAACATGCTGCCGGTTACCGCATCCCTGCATCATGCAGCCTGGAAACACAGTCTTGCAAGTCCGTCACGGTGCCCCAGAGAAGGGAGCACATTGGCACTTTGCGGGCTGCCACAAGCTACGAGCTCCCACACGGCTGTGGGAGGTTTTGCGAGGCGGAGTGATCTGTTTAGGATTGAGAAGCAATGTAATTACTCCTTAATTGCATGTTGCGGAATGGGGGGCTTTGGGGTCATACGCGTCAATCCAGATCGCCAGGTGGCTGATGCAGGAGCCCAGGGAAAACGGCAATTGCATTGCTCTGGCAAGGGCTTGGTACGCCCGACGTCTGTTGACACCATCCCAAAATCTTAACATGCCGAAGTCTTGTGCACTCGGATCGAAACGCCAACCCCCTGTTCCCAGCCACCATGAGAATGGCCGGCCCTTCTCACAAAACCCCAGATCGCCTCAACCCTGAGCCCTGAGCCCTGTAGGCCCAGAACTTGGCCCAGAACTGAAGCCTCGACAGACCGTCAACCCCGAATTATCTCATCTTTATCCCATGAGCTTTCGAAGCTTTCTAAAGTTGGGCGACCATGCCACCGAAGGAACAGTTGCCGCAGCACTGTCACTCACTATCAAGTTGTGAGCCTACAATCCAACGCCTGGACCTTAGACCCTGCACCTGAGAGTCGCAATCTTGAGGAAGAGGGCAGGTCTGACAAGAAGTGTCCAGGGATCGTTGCGCTACTACTGCTAATCCAACGACTACGACTACTACTACTCCTACTGCTACTGCTACTGCGACTGCTACTGCTACTGCTACTATTACTACTACTACTACTACTACTACTACTACTACCACTACTACTGCTACTACTACGATCGCTACTACGACTACTACTACTATTAGTACTAGTACTAGTACTAGTACTAGCTATTCGCTACCGCTACCCTACCCCCCACCGCTACCGCTACTACCACCACTACCCGGCTGCGGCTACTGCTACTGCTGCTGCTGCTGCTCCTGCTCCTGCTCCTGCTACTGCTACCTACCAGCTCAAGCGGCCGCGAATCTTTTCCGTTGAATCACCACAGGACAGCCTGTGGAGGGCCTAACTTTTGAGGCTTAACAGCGCTCGGGCCCTCAATCCACCTCTTCATTGTTGTAGCTGACGCTGCATGGGAGTGCTGTCTGCATTACTTTGAGGCTCTCGAGTCTCAACAATTTCTGCACTCAGTGGTGATACAGGCCTTTCAATTTGCAGGCAGCAAACACGAGCTGGCCCGGTCCCAAATCCAGGGGGAGATACTCACTTGCTAAACAACTTTGCTCTGCTCCCAAGCGTGAGGGTGCCCGTCTTACCGCACGGCGGGGGAGTTCAGACTGCTTGCAGTTTGGATGAAACACCGCGGATGGCACAGGGCTGTCATGTTTCACTCCATGTTCATGAGTGGCACAGTTCGCAGAGCAGATCTTTGGTTTCTTGAATATTCCTTTTTTCCAGAACACGTTTTGAGCATGTCTACAGATGCTCTCCGCCGATGTAGCCCCACCACGCCAAGTGACTGGAAAAAGCTCATGAATCCCTGTTGCGCGAGCGGCAGATCTCTGTAATGCCTCCAAGTCTTGCCTCTGGTTTTCGGAAGCTGAAATCGGATGGCACTGGCCAATGCTTGTATTTTGTTTGGTGTTGCTCACAGACNATGCCTCCAAGTCTTGCCTCTGGTTTTCGGAAGCTGAAATCGGATGGCACTGGCCAATGCTTGTATTTTGTTTGGTGTTGCTCACAGACTCCACGGAGATTTGCTTGCTTTGAATACCAGCTTGAGAAGGTCGCAGATACTTGCCAAGAGCAACGAAGGGGATGTTAGTTTATTCTACTTCTATTTATTTTATAGCCAGGAAGAGCCAGTGCTTACAGTGGTCCCACCTTGCTAGGTCTCTGGGTCTAGCAGCACTACAAAGTCCAACTAACAACAGCAAACTCCACAACAGCACCACTTCGCTTACGCTGCAAGTACTTGTACGAGGGAGCTTGTTTTGGGAGGGGCGATCTCCTTAAAGTGCAACCTGGTCATAGTATTGGTCCTCGGAAGCTGTGGACCGCTGGCGCTCTGAAGTGCGTTATACACTTTATTTGCTGTCTTTATATTATGATGGGCTTTTATTCAAATGGCATCTCTTCCAAGACGATGGCGAGCCAGAGGCTGGGCAATCAGTGCANTTTGCTGTCTTTATATTATGATGGGCTTTTATTCAAATGGCATCTCTTCCAAGACGATGGCGAGCCAGAGGCTGGGCAATCAGTGCAAGGGTCTTAGCCCCTTCATTGCCGGATGCGACGGTGCGGCATCCGAGTATCCAGCAGGGCCATTCAGGTCTGTGACTGCCATTCCGGATTACACGCGGTGCAATCGCAATAACGAGTCTGGATCTGCCTAGTATTCCCGTACGTCGGGTAAGGCTCTTTCTGCAACTATAAGTGGTCCCGTACGTCGGGTAAGGGCAGACATGCTGCCCACCTTCCAAGCTGGTAAACTCTGCCAAGTAGTCCCGTTCGTCGGGTGAGGCCATGCCATGGTACTGTTGTGCTAGTTACTATTGAAGCAAAAGCTGGTCCTTAGGCAATCCAAGACCCAGACTTGTGAGGTATCCTCCAGGTCTGAGTCGCCTGCTCTCCACTCCGGGGTACTTTGTTGATGGAATGTGGCTGCTGCTGCATGGAAAGAATGGCGCCCTCTGTAGCAGCGGTGAGGCCTGCTGTACTTTCATGGTTGCCTAGGGTCGTTTGTTTTACTTGGCTTACTTTTCTATTGTTTCTATGCTTGACATAAGCACAGCAGCCGAGCAAAACCCGCAGGTTCTGTGAGTGATTCCTCCGAAGTTCTGTTCTGCGAACAGCTGCGCGTGCTGCGTCCTCGGACCGGCGCGCAGGTGCAGTTTTGCGCTCCACGGGTTGAGTCCACGGACCGCCGTGAAGAAAGTCTTGCTGAGCCTTTGGCAGATTGCTGCGAGGAAAGACTGCCAGCTATGGGGCCGTTACTACCTGTTTTGCTTGGCCTAGTTTGGCCCGTCAAGTGCTTGCTTTGCTTCTTAGGCCTAGCTTGGTCAGTTTGGGTGTTGGTCTGATCAAACTTGCCCCATAGCTGGACATTCATGGGCATCAGTGCTCCTGAGTGGCGATGCTCCACGGAGCGGCCACGCAGGGCAAGTGCTCATTATTCTTAGTCATTAGCCCGATGCACGCCAAGGTGCGGGACGACCCGCACGAGCGTCCGAATGAATGAATGAATGCTACTGCTACTGCTACTGTTGCTACTGCTGTTGCTGCTGCTGCTCTTGCTCCCACTCCCACTCCCACGCCCGCACCCACTCCGACTGCGACTGCGACTGCTACTGCTACGGCTACTGCTCCTGCTCCTACTGCTGCTGCTGCTGCTGCTACTCCTACTCCTACTCCTACTCTTCCTCCTCCTCCTCCTCCTACTACTACTACTACCACTACTACTCCTGCTGCTGCTGCTACTACTGCTACTACTACTACTACTACTGCTAGTCCTGCTGCTACTACTACTCCTGCTACTACTACTACCACTACGACGACGACGACTACTACTACTATTATACTACTACTACCACCACCACTGCTACTTACCTGCTACCTGCTACCTACGTGCTGTTTGCTACCGCTACCCCCCCTAGCGCTACCGCTACCACTACCCGGCTGCGGCTACTGCTGCTGCTGCTGCTCCCGCTGCTAATGCTACTGCTACTGCTATTGCTCCTGCTCCTGCTCCTGGTCCTGCTCCTGGTCCTCCTGCTGCTGCTACTGCTGCTGCTACTGCTACTGCTACTGCTGCTGCTACTGCTGCTCCTGCTCCCACTCCCGCTCCGACTGAGACTGAGACTGCGACTGCTACTGCTCCCGCAACTGCTACGGCCTACTGCTGCTGCTGCTCCTACTCCTACTCCCACTACTCCCACTACTCCCACTACTCCCACTACTCCTACTACTCCTACTACTCCTACTACTCCTACTACTCCTACTACTCCTACTACTCCTACTACTCCTACTACTCCTACTACTCCTACTACNACTCCCACTACTCCCACTACTCCCACTACTCCTACTACTCCTACTACTCCTACTACTCCTACTACTCCTACTACTCCTACTACTCCTACTACTCCTACTACTCCTACTACTCCTACTACGCCTACTACTCCTACTACTCCTACTACTCCTACTACTCCTACTACTCCTACTACTCCTACTACTCCTACTACTCCTACTACTCCTACTACTCCTACTCCTCCTCCTACTACTACTACTGCTGCTACTACTACTACCACTCCTACTAATGTGATGTTAAACTGCTACAACATGTACTACAAGTAGTAATAGCAGTAAGACAATAGCAATAACAAGGACAATATTGGTGGCCATGCGAATCATGGTTGAAATACAAGTAGCAATACCAATTACGATACACAGAATGAGCAACTTTAGCAAACAATTACAGCAATAATATCGGAAAATTTAAAGCAGTAGTGAAAAGAAACTAACAATCCGTATTATGATTATTGCTGGTAACCATCTACCAGTCCTCATTGACCCTAAAGAGCAAACATCCCCGCCGGACAGTATTGAAAACCAGGGGGTGTGATACTCAGGGGCAGCGATTAGGAAGTCAAGAGGGCCTGCCACTTTAGGGAAGCCTTGCCGTAGATAAGCCTGCCTGGAGGCACCCAGGTAAGATCCTCCAAGAGCCTCCGTAAGGTATAGGCCTGCCGGCGTTATGCAACAAAACAGCCTGGCACCTGCATCCGCTTCCTCACAAAAGCGACGCTTACTTGTCCAAGCAGCGACTCTGGGGTTTACGTCGTGAGGATTGGCAGCGAAGCTCATCCGTATACTGCTTGCCCATCTTGACTTAGGTCAGACTAGCATGAGTAAAAGCAAAGCAGTCTTTAAGGATCGAGAGTAGTCGGCATTTGCATCTTCACTCATCTGCCTGCTGACTTCGCAGCATGTTCCTGTCTGGGGCCGATGTGCGTGTCACTTCATGACCGCAAGGTATTGCCCCAGACAGACATCCCCATGGTTCGCACGCACGGCTTTTGAAACAGTTGATCTGAAGTTGATCTCTGAACCACTAACCCTCTGACACTTCCTGCGACTCAAGCTTCTTGTCTTGATGCTCAGCGATTCTACTGATTCTACTGACGATGTCCCACGCCCGACGTTGCATGCTGTTCCGAGTCCTGCCATCCCTGAACAGAACATAAGACACGTCAGCAATCCACGACTCCGCAAAATACCTGAATTCCCAAACGCCCAACTTCAATTTCCCACACCGCACCGCTGCCTATGGCCCAGTGGGCTCTTGCGGCACACCTGCCGATTGAGATTTAGGTACGGGACTCGACCTCCATCATTGCTATATATTTTCGAAGACTGCTTTCAAGACATACTGTACTGACTGGCTCGATGATTCTGGGGATTCAATACGTCCGGGCCGAGTTTCGGGCTCAAGCTTTTCTCGTGCTTCTATTTTGAGATTAAGGTTGATGCAGCTTGAAGAATGACGTCTGAGGAGCTGCACGACTTCTGATCTCTCGAGTGCTGTCGCTTTCGAGATTACAGTCTGAACTCTTGTTTCGTCGCCTCTACTATCGATGGGAATTCCTGTTTCCGCCACGGCAAGGACAGGACTGCACACACACTGTGGCTTTTGTATTCTATAATTTGTTTAGATATGTATGCACATACATAGACATGCTCATTTTGCAGAGGGGCCTATGGGCAACCACCATGTTAACCCTTTTCGTTGTTCTAGGCTGTCGGACGGCTGCACAGAAGATGACACCACAAGGACATAATTCCAATGCGTCAGAAATAACCCCCTGTCAACTGTTCATGAAACACAAAAGCTTGTCGAACTGCTGACATCTTGAAACCGAACTCCGAATCCTTCCGATCTGCAGCTGTCAGAAGCATCCTCGTTCCAGGGTTGTCAATCAGCGATATACATGCGAAGCACGGCGACGAAGGACATGCGAAACAGAAAAACCTGAAGTCGTGAAGCCTGAAGACGTTGCACCCGAAACCCACTCTTCCCAACTGTATAACTCTATAGGCCCTTCTGGCAGAGCTTCAAGCTTTCGAAGAACGTCGTGGTATATGATTTGCTCCATACACCAGATGCACACCCTCGAACAAACGCAGCGGCTTCGATGTGCTAAGGGTTTGCAATTTGCTTTCGAAAACAGTGGCAGCGCATTGCAGGGTGCTTCGGACCGCCTGTGGCCACTTGAACAGGTGCCGGCACTGGAACGTAGTAGTTATGACCGGGCTGAGCCTCGGAAGGAGCTTGGGGGTCCAATAGACTCCGGGGCCACCGTTTATGGCATGGTACGTGAAATCGTGCTTGATTAAAGTTGTAGCTGCCTTACTGTCTCTAGCAGCTCTAGCATGCTTTGCTCCTCCACAAGTAACCAGTCACTCTTACAAGAACAGGAACCATTCAGCGCCGCGCCTGTGGCGGGACAGTGATGGGCGGAAGCATCACGGCAGGGCCAACACTGACGCCAGCCACCTGAAGCTCGACAGTTCCTTCCGTGGTCTTCGGTGACGGCAGGGCCTAAGTGTGGGCGTGGTTTTATCTGAGTAAGGCATGCATACCCATCACAGTCAAACTGAGGTTCGTTCTTGCGGTATGCCGAGAACTATCTGAAACCCTGCTGCTGCGTTCCGAAAACTGAGAGTTTCATGTTACATAGGTACATAAACCAAGCGCATATGTGCTTGCGCCGGTCAAGACATGATGCCCGCCTAAGCCATATTCCAAACCCAAACAAGCTCGAATTCGACTCAGAATCAGTGGAAC
Organism: Symbiodinium sp. clade A Y106; assembly: GCA_003297005.1. Lineage (NCBI taxonomy): Eukaryota > Dinophyceae > Suessiales > Symbiodiniaceae > Symbiodinium > Symbiodinium sp. clade A. The sequence goes on along the minus strand of BGNK01000679.1, from coordinate 125,608 downwards.
AAGCAAAGCTCAGACCCGTGAGGACGGTCAGGCTCCGAGCTAGACAATGTATTGCCGACATCCCAAGCTTGCCCTGACGCTCAAACCCTCACCCACCAGTATCAACAGGTGCAGTCAGAGTTGTGAAATGCTCTTCACGTGCCCATTGCGTGCAGCATTCACAAGAATATGGAATCCAAAAGCCAGTGCTTCGGCGCCCAAATGCTCTGAATCTAGGAATGGCTTAGGGTTTGCACTCACACCGGAGTTCGATGCCTGGGGTGCCACAGCTGCCATTGATCCGGATCTGTACGCCTTGGATTTTGGCCTCCTCATAGTGTCATAGACTCACATCATGAACAAACAAACAAACAGGCAAACAAACAAATACAGAAACAAACAAACACACAACCAAACAAACAAACAAAACACACAAACAGACGCACAAACAAATACACAAACAAACGCATCATCAGCAGCACAAAAAACAAACAAATGAACACACAAACAGACGCACAAACAAACACACAAACAAACGCATCATCAGCACCATATGAAATGATAAGCGACATGAATAAGTACTAAGGATCTCTCATAACTGAATAACTTTCAGACGATTCTTTAAAAGGTTATAGATACGAACTTTCAGTACTAGTAGTATATGCTAGACATTGATCTGTACGCAAATAGTAGTCTAATTTTGGGTTAGAACTACCTACCTCTCTAGTAAAGTACTCACTAGTCACTAATCGCCATCAACATATACGTAACTCTATAATACTATACTGAATGCTGGTTAAGTGCCAAACGATATACGTGTAAGCCATGTGTGTATATATATATATACATAGATATGTACATGTGTATGTGTATGTGTATGTGTATCTATATGTATATATGTATGTGTGTGTATGTATATATATATTACACATGCATATAACCATATAAACATATATGCATATGAACACATGACCGTGCTTACACATAACCATAAAAACATATATGCATACAGGTCCATCTATATACATATATATATATATAATTTGGATAAAGATACATATAAAGACACGTATACGCATATGTATATACAGCGGGACCTGCCTGCTTGCTGCAACCGTTCCAAAACATCTCATTCCCAAGGACCGCATGCAGAGAAACAGTTACTCTTACACGGTGGTTGGTCACGGCTATGGCATGGCACTGAGACAGGCCATCCAGTCTTTGAAGCTCGTCTGAAAAAAAAATTCAGCCCTACGTCAAAGCGGCCCTCCGGTCTGAGCTCCCTGGGCTCCCTACAGGCGCTGCGCTGGGGGAAGCAGCGAACATCTGCACATAAATGCTTTTTGCTTTTAGCTTCCGCTTGAGGAAAAGCCTGGTGTTAAGTGCCTTCACTCTCAAAGATCCGAGCCTGCAGCAAAAGCCTTCTACAAAAGAACATGATGCCCCGTTCGGAAGCCCGCATAAGAACAACTAGCCAAGACAACTCCCTGAACAAAGGCCTGGCGTGCAGCCATCAACTCCGCTTGGCTAAGCTGACCGTCGCCATCCTCACAGCTTTATGCGAGGCCTACTATACACGGTTGTGTCTTTGGGTCCTGCTGTGTCCGGCGATATACGTACATGCATCCATCCATCCATCTATCCATCCATCCATCCAAGTCTGCGAAAGAAAAAATCGCAGACATCGGCACCATGCAATCCAATTGTCGAATCAGCACATGTTTCGGTATTCCCGCTTTACAGCTGCAAAATTACCGATAACGCTTTTGGAGAATACGGTCTCTTGGCTTTTGTTGCTTCGGAGAACGGGGTCTTTGAAATTCCTGTTCGGTTTGGGAGCAGGATTAAGATGGAGTTTGGAAGGAAAGTAGTCTGTTGAGACGAAGCCGGGAGTGGGTTGAGGATATGGCAACTGGAAGGCATGCGGCGGCTGCCCACAGCGTGAACACGAAGAACGCCTCGGCCTTTGCTTTGTGCTGCTGCCTGCATACGTACGTAGACAGCAGCTTCACGTTCGAATTTGCTGTCCATTCAAACCAAACGTCGTCTGCCCTGAACCGCGACATCTCAAAGCCCAAACCCCCATCCAATCACAGCCCCAGAGATGTCCTTGTCTAACATGTCGAAGAGGTCCTCAGTCACGCCGGACAGGGGCTGAGGTAGGCATGGTAGGCTTTATACGTACTCTTTATCCCTTTAGCAGAGTTGGTCTCCACTTTCACTCTCACCGATCTGGCAGTGGCTGTCCTTGCACCCGGTCTCGCTACAACAAGCCAAAGTTGAGGTAGCTGCAGAATTAAGGGAACAAGTTTCAGGCACCGCTCATGCAAGCCTGTCAAACTTAAAGGAGCCGGCAGTCTTTCCGGCCAAGGCAACCAGCACAAAGTTGCTACCAGTATGAGAACCCCACCTTGGGGTTGCTGGAAGCTGCGCCTGCCGTCAAAGGGACACGGGCCTCAGCCTCGGATGCGACGCCGCGAAACCCGGGAAGCCAAACCCATGGGTCTCGGACTAGCAAGTCGCATCTGGGCAAATCTGAGCTTCGAGCGCTGGCTGCAGCGGCTTCGATGTCTCGTGACTTCTGGCGTATTAGGTCTAGGAATGCTGCAGACAGTGCAGGGTGCGGGTTCAAGTCTTGGGCAATGGGACTTTTGGCTGTGGAGGTTTCGGAGCTTGAGATCTTATTGATGGACCGCAACCAAGGAGTCCGACTGGACTGACCAACTTGGATTTTGTAGGAAACCCAAAGAGACCCGCAAATCGCGCTGAAGCGGGAACGACCGGAAGTCATGCAGCTTGAAGTCTACACCGCATGATGATCTAGGCTCTAAGCTCTAAGCTCTGTGTCAAGGTTTGAAGCCCGCACCTCGGCACATCCTGAGCCCTGTGCTTCGGTTCTCCACCCTGCAAGATTTGCTTTGCCTCGTCGAGCCTTTTGGACCGCTTGCCACGCTTGTTCTGCGTACAACCTGGCCAACAGGGGGGAGGCTCTGTTTGCCCTGGGTCACACGGGTGAACAAACTCGACTCTCGGTTGCTGGATAATGTCAGCAGTCGGTGTTTTCCCCACCTCCTACACCTCTCGGACTTTTCTCAGAACCACTTCTTCATGGTGGCCCAGCGCAGTGTCGTCTCAACGCTTGCGCAGTCGATCTCGCCGGGACTTGCCCTTTTGCCAAATTGTGGGATCCTTCTGCTCGTGCACACATTGTTTACGGCGGCTCATGGTTGAGAGGCCTCCAAATTCCGAGATGTCAGCGCCATACGTGTTTGCTCATTGATTACGCGTCCACAATCGCACCCGAAGCTTTTGACCTTCAGCTCCCCAAGAGTCCGGAAGCAGCTTGAAACCCAACACCTTCCATGTTGTTTGAACTAGCTTGAACTTTCTCAAAGCCCCGAGCTCCGACGAATGCGCCGGGTCGACAGAGGCAGGCAAGGCAAAGGAGGCCGCCGACGGCAACGAGCAGGCCGATGAAGAGCCAGGCCCACCTCAGTGCCCGTCCTGTGTTGAGAAGCTCTTCAAGGACTGCGCCGGGTCGGTCGAATTAAATGGCACTCGGAGACTCGGAGCATAGAAGATCCAAGCTTTCAGCTCCTTAAAATTTCATACATGCTGCCTCCCGGGTTCATATCTTATATACAAGCCCTTCTTATCAAAAACTATAGTGGGGCCAATGCAAGGCCCTTACCATGTGGGCTCAGAAGTAAGAAAGCTCTTGCTCGCAAAGAGTTGGCGTGAATGCAGTCTGAACAACAGGGTGGAGCATATGCTTCCCTTCTAGGCCGACCCTTCTCCAAAAACACTGGAGCCGACTGGAGCCAGCCAGAAATCCTTCAGCTCTCTCCCCCTCTTGCCCACTGAGGATGTCGCCAAGGGAAAGCAGCACCCGTGCTCTGGTTCAGCGCCTGGGTAAAACGCTCTGCTGAGGTGGGGTCCGTCGTGATGCAACTGGCGAATCGAAGCTTTGACTCGTGTGTCGTCGTCATCGATGCCATGCAAATGGCTTGCCCCTGTTGTTTGCAAAGCCGTCTTTCCAAATGAGATACCACGGATATTGACAGTTCCATCTGAAGATTAATTCCGGCGACAATCGCGGCTTTCTTGCATGCCGGATGCCTAAGGCATAAGGTGATCAAGGCGATCGCTCCCACGATCTTGCCGGTCTTGCTGTTGTCCAGGCACCTGCGTCCGAGTCCGAGTCAGGGAAAGCCGTGTTGGGTCGGATGTGCGGAGCTTTAGGCTCCGATGTCCACTTCAGCGAGCATTGACACGGTTTTTCTGTTCCTTTACATGCGAAGAACCAGAACAGGACTGTGCTTGATGTGGCCATGATAAGCATCATCATTATCACCATCATGCTGATCGTATTCGTCCATTACGAATCCTGACAGAACGAAACAACAGAAGACAGAACACAAGCGGGTGTACACGTGACAGTACCGTAGAGACAACCAACGAAGGGGAGAAAGAGAGGGAGAGAGAGAGTGAGTGAGTGAGTGAGTGAGAGAGTGAGTGAGTCAGTGAGTGACTGAGTGAGAGAGAGAGAGAGAAAGAGATACAGGGAGTTAGACACGGAAACGGAAACGGAGACTAAGGGAGCTTCAACTAGCCTCCCGCGAGAGCGAGTGCTTGGGAGGGAATAATTTCAGAAGTTGCCTGCTGCATGCAGCCTTGCAGGCTTTTCCACTCCGCCGCCCCGGCCATCCGACTCTAAATTTGCTCCTCTCTGCATCGGTTGAACCCTGAACACCGAAAGCTCGAAAGGTGTGTCCGAAGCAAGAGCTGACGCTGAGGTCAAGCCTCAAATAATTATTCAGCACGGATCAGGGGCATTGCTACGATGTAGGAGAACCAGGCCTAATAAGTTCAGCTGCATGCGAAATGGACATGCATCTACAGTGTGGTCTGTCCGATAAGGACGCAGCACTCCTCTATGACAGGCAAACCTGCTGATACTCATGTGCAATGTCACTGTCAAGCGAAATGGATGTATTATGAACATGTCAGCGGATTCGTTACATCACTCTGCCAGTGCTTGAATACACCCCGAGCTTTCCGCTGGATGCGGATGCTTCAGCGCCAGTAAATCTTACCCGGGCAGCGAAGGACCCCAGAATTCTTCATGTAGATAATCACATATATGCCTTGTCAGAATGACACAGGACATCGTTTGGAATCCTCACTTCGACAAGCGGGCCGTAGAAGGGTCTTGCAGGAGCCTTCGCGAAGATGCAGAGGTCTATCGAGTTTGGGGCTTTGGAGGGAGGTTAAGTCTTTGTAAACATGGAACAGTCCCGAATTTGCAGGAGCATCCGGAATCCAGCCAACGGCACGCGCAGGATCGCCGCGAAAGGCAGCAGAAAGGTCCGGACGAGAGAGCCCCAAGATGATGTGTATTCGGGCCAGAGCAGCAAGTCTTCCGGCTGAGACTGGGCACACATATCACGCTTTGCCACGGGTAAACACTCCAAGGATATGCCTTGTGCTTGCAGGACTTTGCCCAGCCCGAAAACAAATTCGAGGCCCTACTTGCTTCAACCTTTTCAGTGGAGTCCAGGGAAGTGGCCGATTAATATTCAAGGTCGGTGTCGGTCCGTATTTCTGGTGTGAAGCAAGGATGTCAGAGGGCGCCTACTCCTTCACAAGTCGCACAGGGCTATCGGCTGTAGTATGCGACGCACTCAAGTGGGCATGAGGGCCTTCTCGCGAATAAACTCAACGAACGCATGCCTGAGCTCCGGCAGAGGAGCGGGGACGCAGGAAGCTCCGAGAGTCCGACATAACGTTTGGTCTGCGGATTCCGAAAAAAGCACTCCTGGCAGATCCCAGCTCTGTATGAGGTGACTGCTATGCTGCTACCTGCTTACAAAGACATTTGATGGGACATACAGTCATGACCTCTCTGCAAGACTGCGGGTACCAGGGATAGCATGGTTGGGCTGCACGTGAAAGGAGAAGTGCCTTGCCCGAAGAGACTGTCTTCAGCATTCATGGCAAGCAGCTCGCCAGAGAACTTCCGGCACTCCTCCAGGGATTCTTCAGCAGAAAGCACCTGCACTGCTCAAGCCCGCTGGCATCTGCCCTGAGACATTGCCGCCGGAGGTTGCCTCGAGCCTACGCCGTTGGGAAACAAGATCGCAAAGCTCAAGAAGCTGAAGAGCACGCTGGATTCCTCCTTAACAGCAGCGGCTCGCTCGCGCATCGCCTCGGAGCTTGCGACCTCATCGGATCAGAACCTTCCACCCCAAAGCCCAAAGCCCTCACTTTTTACTCTTAGAGGACTTAAACTTTCCCCGCCCTGGCCGCCCTGGCCCTGGCCCTCGGCTCCGAGCTTCTTGGAGGAGCTCCACGATCTCTGCCGGCGTCTGGAACTTCAGGGCCTAGAATGGGCGGACTTGGATGCCAGCATGCTCGGAAACAGATGGAGCTATGGGTAGAAACATCCCTACAGGGATAGGAGACCTGTCGGTATATCTTGACTTTATGAGCGTATGCCCTCTGTTCTGTTTCACAGAGCTTGGGAAGCGTGTCGTGCAGTGGTGAGCTTCGGTCTCTACGCGCTCTTCAACTCTAGGCTCGTGGAGGTCGAGGGACATCCGAGAACCAGAGTCGGGGTGTCAAGCCAAATGTCCCAGTGGTGCACGGAATGATGGGCACCGACACCAGCAAACTGACTTCGGAGGCAAGCTGTGTTTGAGGACAGAGCTGATTGATTACGGCAAAGTCTTCAAGATAGCAATGGCGAGTGAGCGAGTGGCAGAGCAT
>BGNK01000679.1:108861-113861 GCA_003297005.1 Symbiodinium sp. clade A Y106 | reverse complement strand
GGGACTCGTTGGTGTGGTTTTACCGCCTGTGGAACTGGTGCTTCTGCGACAGTTCCGTGCATGCATTGGGCTCGTGTTTCCGCTTCCCATAATCGCGCCTCCGCCACAGGCCCGTGCTTGATGTCGTTTTCCCGCTACAGTGCCGTGTGTGTTCTGAGCCCGAGTTTTGCTCCGGCAGCACTGTGATGTGCATTTTGGACTCAGGCTGTGGTGCTTGAGGGATGTTTCTAGGTTCTGCGATGTAAGGCTTGGGCCGTTTGGGATCAGGAACTAGTTGACACACGTATCTATTCATGTCTGATATATCTGAACCCTAACCCTTCTTAGCGTTAAAGCGAAAAACACTCTTCTGATGCCAGGCGTAAGCCGAGAGGCTCGCGGAGAGTACGAAGAAAGAGACGATTGCGGCAGGACGAACTGTCTTGTAGAGGGCCTGGAATTCATGAGGAGTGATGTTGGCATTCAGGACGCAAATCAGGTACATGTCGGACGCAGGTTCTGAGGTCAGCAGTGGAGCTCAATAGACCTGAAACACCCGATTGCAAATCAGAGCCTCTCTTGACTCTCCCACGTCCAAGGTGCAAGAGAGGAGTCGATCTGCTGCTGCAGGACCTGGAACCGTGTGTTCTGGACCTCTGTCTTGAAGGTTTGGCCCCTGCCCCTTCATCTGGGGTAGACACACCAGGGGAAAAACAGAGCGGAGCCTCTAACTTCGATCTTGGCCGTGGGAGTCTGAAGTGTGGTTTCTCCCTCGGAGGCCTCACGAGTCCAGGGCGAGGAGAGCGACTCAAACTGGTCGGCGGCATACAGCAGAGCTGTCTGTGCAGGGATCTCATGCCATGAGTTGCTGAGGTCGGAAGCGGTCGACGCATGCAGATTCAACCGGGCAGGACTTGGGTCATTTGGGGCACTCTTCACCTATCAGCTGACATTCATCTGGTGCCCACAAGATTTCCGCTTCACAGCATGGGCTGCAGCGACTTTGTTGAAACAGGCTACCTGCTCTCTAGGACCTTGTGTTCCAGGCCAACTTGCACAGATGTGCGGCCGTGCCTGAGAAAAAAAACCCTGAAGGAAGTGACATTTGAACCAGCCTGCTCCTCTGTCCACTGCGGCGTGAGAGCATGATGCGGGTATCCTGTCAAGCCGACTGAGCAAGCTGAAGTTCACAGCCCAGAAGCCTGCATGTGTATGTATGTATGTATGTATGTAAGAACGTAAGTATGAATGTAGCTGAATGCATGCATGTATTTATGTATATATGTAGGTATGTATGTATGTATTTATGTACGTGTGGTTGAACGCATGCACAATATGCATGCATTGGGTATCATTAGGTGGATGGGTGTGTGTGTGTATGTGCGTGTAGGTTCGTGTGTGTGCGTGTGTGGTGTGTGTGTGTGTGTGCGCGCGTGCGCGTCGTGTCCTGACTCCTCCAGCAGGTTGATGTAAGCGCCCCCAAACGATGCCACATGTACCTTGCACATGGCCGGAGCATCATGCTCATATATGCGGGATTCAACTTGCAGTGTTTGCAGTCGACTTGGCCTTCCGCGACTTAAGGAACGTAACAGGCCTTCCTGTCCATGTTGACACGAGCATCACCCCAACTGACCTCGAAGTACGGCTTGGCGGCATCCGCCACAAGCAGTGTGTGGGTCACCATGGCAGCATTGACACCTGTCTGAGACAACCCTCTGGTCGACACTGAAAGCTCGTTGCCCTCACTCCTAGAAGGCTCCGAACCAGGCAAGCTTGCAAAACGAGCCCCTCACAAAACTCCTGCTTCGCGTCTGCGGCCTATTCTTTTTTGTGGCTACAGTGAATCTACACGTCGTCGCGCTGTACCAATTGGCGCACGAGATCGAAAGAATCAAAGGATTGAAGTGATGAAATGGAGTAACAGGCTTTCGCGAAATTGCTAAGCTGTTGTTTCAAGGTTCAGCACCAGTGCCCTTGTAACCGGCTTGTGAGCTGAAGGAGGCGTCTCTGTGAGAAGCTATACATTGAATGCTTGAGCATCGACCCTGAAACCCTAACCCTGCACACCTTCGCACAACAGCAGCAAAGTGGGCAGCCCCGACTCCTCCGCAGACAGACACGCATACAGTCGAGGGTTCCCCGCCGGCCGGTAATTCTAGCTTAAATTAAAGGCACCACATTCACGATCCTGAAGAGCTAGAGCTTGTAAGCTTTGCATACCGACAACTCTAGATTTGAAGCATCGACATTCTGATCGACTTTTGGCCAAATCACCGGGCCGCGCTGTGGTTGTACGGCATAGGCGCGAGACGTGCGAATCTCCACCTCCTGGGTCACAGACGGATCTTGTCTACAAGTTTCCGCCCAAGGACGATGCAAGGTCACAACTTTGGGGTTTGGCCTTAAGTCAGAATGTAGGGGTGAGGTTTGCGGTGATTCCGGAAGCACATTTGCCGGGACGGTGCTCTCGTGCTGCACGGCGTGTGCTTTACTTGCCAGCAATCGAAAAAATCTTTCAAGCCAACCCTGGAATCAAGGCCTCTAAAGAATCAAACAAGGCCAGCGTCATGGTGTTGCACCGCCGGGGTGAAGGGATCCACCAGGTAGGTGATGGACAAACCCAAAGAAACCTAAACTTTCGAGACGCAAGCTTGGCACATGTTTGGGATCTATATAGCTTGAGTCCCAGAAAGTCTACAGGATTCGGAGTTGTTCGAGACATCGGAGATTTGAGGAGATACTGGAAAGCTCCGGAGGTCGAGCAGAAGGTCTGTGTACGACTTCAATATCCACTTGAAATCTCAAGGTTTCGACCCTCGAGGCTTTGGAGGTCACAAGTCGAGAAAAGACCTGAAGCCATTGCCTAGCAATGCTGCATCTGAAAGCCATTGCTACCGAGGAGCTGCGACAGCTGCTGCAAGCAGCGCGCAGCAGCACCGGCACGAGAACATGGCAGAGTTTGGGGGATGTAAAATGACGTCCCTGCCCTGAGGTTCTCCGAGTCTGCGGGAGGTCTCGCCGCTGGGGTAGAGCTTTGGACGTCATGGAACTGAGGGCCCAAGGATTGGAAGTGTGGGGCTGGGGACGGCATGCTCTAAGTGACGATGAAGCCTGCGAGATTCGCGGCGAAACAGCGGCCAATGGGTTCTAGAAGATTTCGACATCTCGAGCTTTGGGCTTTGTTCGTCGTGACGCTTCTGCTGTGTAGTCTAAGATCGTGCAAGGATGTAAAGCACAAAAAAAGAGAACCAAGACGTGAACCCCAACCCAAACCCAGAATATGAGCTTAGGTGTCAGAACATGTAACTCATACGGGCGTTGATGTTGGAGTTTTCAACTGTTTGATGCTCGGAGCAATTCGAATCCATGGCCATTCTCGCGTGCTCGAGGAAAGTCTGAAGCCCACAGCGTGCTAATGCCTCTGATGCTTGAGGCTTCTGGCCACCAGTAGTCACCGTTCTGGAGCTTACGAGCAACACCCGAACTTGGAACCCCAGCAGCCCACATGTGTGTGGTGTCACTTGCTGAGCTCGAAAATTTAAACTAGAACACTGGAGATCCAAGCCATCAGGGCAAAGTCTACACTTCCGACCATGCACTGCGAACTTTGTGATGGAGTGGCTCCAGCCCCCTTGTAGCTGGCCTGACGGGCCCGCTGGTCACCTCGAGGCGCTGGCAGCGTAGACGGATGCTGTGAGCCGTTGGGGGCTCGCTGGGCTTCTGGAGATTACTCCCCGAAACTTTGGCCGTGGCTGTGAGGTCGGGTGTCTCCTCTAGAAATCTGTGCCTGGAGATATATTGATCCGCCTTTAGATTGCAAGCCTCCCATGCCAAGGGAGCAGACTGCAGCAAACATTTCAAGCCTCATCCAAACAATTGTCATCAACAATTGAACCTCAGCAACTCCGAACCGCGAGCCCCTAACGTATCTCTGCAAATTGACACGTCTTCAAAAAGCGCGGATTCCGCACGAGCGCAACCTGGTCCGAAACGATGGACAGCGTCGCAGCCGAACTCTGCAGCCAGCAACCTGGCACAAAGCAACCGTGCTCCCCGGTGTGGGCCTGTAGTAAAAGTAATTAATTCTCACGTAAAGACCGAACAAGTATCCACAGGGTTTGGGGGTACGGCTCGGCAGAGTCTTGCCAGGGTTTCAATGTATGTAGCATATATTTTGAATTTGTTGCATGTTTTTTTCAACTCGGCCCCTCACACATCGGAACATTCTTGGTGTGTGGGGCGACCCAGCAGACCTGCAATATGCACGTAATTATTCGCAAAGTGCATGCGCATTTTAGCACGACGCACGTGCGTGCGTGTGTGTGTGTGGGTGTGTGTGCGGGTGTGTGTGGGTGTGTGTGGGGGTCTGTGTGGGTGTGGGTGTGTGGGTGTGTGTGTGTGTGTGGGTGTGGGTGTGTGTGTGGGTGTGTGTTTTGGTGTGTGTGGGTGTGTGTGTGTTGTGTGTGTGTGTGTGTGAGTGCGTGTGTGTGTGTGTGCGAGTGTGTGAGTGAGTGTGTGAGTGTGTGATCATGAGTGTGTGAGTGTGCGTGTGTGTGTGTGCGTGTGTGGGCGTGTGTGGGTGTGTGTGTGGGTGTGTGTGTGTGGGGTGTGTGTGGGTGTGTGTGTCTGTGTGTCTGTGTGTCTGCGTGTGCCGGGGGTGGTTGGATGCGTGGTGGGTGCGTGGGTGCATGGGTGCGTGGGTGCGTGGGTGCGGGTGTGCGCGTGTGCGCTCGTGCGCGTGTCTGTGTCTGTGTCTGCGTCTGCGTCTGTGCCTGTGCGTGTGTGTGTGTGTGTGTCTGTGTGTGTTTCTTTGCGTGTGTGTGTGTGTGTGTGCGTGTGTGTGTGGTTGTGTGTGGGTGCGTGTGGGTGTGTGTTTGTGGGTGTGTGTGTGTGTGTGTCTGTGTGTCTGTGTGTCCGTGTGTCCGTGTGTCTGCGTGTGCGGGCGTGTGTGCGTGGCTGGGTGGGGGTGTGGGGGTGTGGATGGATGGGAGGATGGGAGGATGGCTGGATGGGTGGAT
>BGNK01000679.1:75514-108274 GCA_003297005.1 Symbiodinium sp. clade A Y106 | reverse complement strand
GGGTGTGCGTGCATGCGTGCGTGGGTGGGTGGGCGGGTGGGCGTGATGGAGCTTAGGTTGCAATTCCGTACATCAAGTTCCAACCGCAATATATAGTTCAGGCACACTAAAAAACGGTTTGGAAAGCCTGTTCTTGCAAAGGCAGTTCTACCGCCTACAGCTTTATATATACTGTCAGACCTTTGGCACACGGAAATCTCTAAAAGACCACAAAACACAGCTTCGACTCCCCGCTTGCAGGAATTCTCATACTCAACCACACGCCAAGCGATGAGCATCGACTCAAAGGGTGCAGAACTCGAACTCCTATTGCCACACAGCCCGCAGACATCACCCGAACACAGCAGGGCACTGGCAGATATCCTCACGGGGTGGGTGGGCGATTCACCACCAGCAGGATGCCGCAAAACGAAAGGGCAGCAACACTGCAATATCGTGTGATGCTGCTCTCACACGGAGCATTCAGAACACCAATGAACACCAATGACGTCCTGCCGCAGACCAACATCTCCAGCGACGTCTAAGCTGCTAACATCGAACAGCAACAGAATCACCTCCGCCCACTTCTTGCAAACGTCCTCATTGCGGCGTCTTCGCTAGTTCACAATCGCATGCTGACACGTCCTTCCTTCGATTTGTACAACGCCCAACGAGCTCAGAGTGAACTGGAAAAGGATCTAAGTCTCCAACGCTAGAAGATGCTAGAAGTACAATGACCTGGACCCAGGCCTTTGCCTATCCGTGCCACGAACCCTATCGAGTTGGGGACGTGATCATGATGTCGCAGCCAGCCCGAATGCATCAAATAGTCGCAGTCTAGGCGAGCGGTGCCCGATATCGTGCAGCAAGCCATGAATATAAGGACAACACAGAAAAGCCACCCGCAGCTGAATCACTGCTACAGCAACAGAAGCACTGGGTAAGAGTGGCATAAGCGCTGACATCTACGAATAAGGTTCAAAAACATCAGTAGTTCCACCTGCCTGGCTTTAGCTGTGCCATGTTGAGGTGTATCGCAAACCTGATAGTCCTTGAACGCATGTTACTGTTCCGACATCCAGTGCGTGATCAAGAGCTCTTCTTAAAATCCTGCAATCTGCAGTCCTGCCTTTGGAGTTGTTGAACCTGGATCGCCAAACCGGTCTTGCTTGATGGAGGGCATTTAGGTCTTTACATGCATTGGATTGGTCTAGGGCTTGGTGCTGGGGGAAGTCGCTTTGAGGAAGGGTATATGCTCGGAGAGGGAGCTTGAGAACAAGGAGTTTGACGTTCATGAGCCAGATTTGCAGGGCTAAATGTTTCCGCACGGTTCAGGAGACAGTCTGCTGAGAGGCTTATTGACATAGCATTGGCGAGCTGCGAGGAAGGATTTTCTCAGAACTTGTCGGAGGGATCCCAGAAACGGAAGCCAAACGATCACCTCGACACGCGGACTTCTCTGCAGCTGAGTTGCCATGTGAAAAATGCGCAAATCTCAGTGCGCTTGCATTCTTCCTTCCATCGCAAAGTTTCCAGGGTTTGTGGTGGGTATCAGGGAACCTACAATCGGCTCTCGGCTCTCGGTTCTCCAACATGCGGACTGAACGCCCCTACAAACTCAACCCAAGAGGGCCCTGGTCTTCCGGGTTTAGGGTGTGCATCAGGAGGACGCTGTCCTGACACAACTGCGCGGTCTCTGTCTCCAGACGCATTGCCTGGCCCCTGGGCTCGCAGAAGAGGCTGGGGCGGCAAGGAGGCGGTGCAACCCGAATCCTGCGACTGCGGGCCTGCATTCCGGACGAGGAAGCGAGGCATCGTACGATCCCACAGCACATCGACCGATGATGAATTTTCATATGTTCGTGTCCTTTCACTCCCGTCGGAAAGATGACAACCAAGAACGCCTGAGGCCTGTAATCTCTCTCCGAAGTGGTGGAACGATTTTGCCACAAATCTCGGTTGAGGCGAGTCTGATTTTACTTTCTTGCATATGGCATATCAAATATCACACCCCGGAAGAGCCTCCGAAGTAAGAGTCTGAGGGGGTGCAAACATCACTGCGATTGCAATCAAGGCACGTGGTCTGGTTGTAACCTGCAGCACCGGACGCAGCTGAAAAAAAGGACATGTCGACCCCCTATACAACGTCCTAAAATAGTACTTGTACCTACCTGGAGTCGCGCGCCGACGTGAGAGAGCGAAGGGCGTATGGCGTACGTCGCACGTGGCTACCGTGGGAGAGTGGCCTTGGCCATGGAGGAAGCAATCGGGAACCTCTGCCTCTGCAGCGGATGCCTGGCATAGGCTTGGCGACGGAAGCGGCTATGCTCTTAGGCTCTTAGTGTCCGTATCAGGGGTTTCGCTTTGGGTCGAGGACATTCCAGACGCCTCCGCACCGGATCGTTGCAGGGAACTGCAGCACTCCACTCGATCCACATATACAGGCTTGAAGCCATATTGTCAGTTTCCACGACCGCGACAAAAAAACTGCTCTGGGCCAGCAACTGTCGAGAACATTTGTTAAGCTATGAACAGCATTTTGAATGTGCCATTGCAGCCGAACCTCGCGGCATGCTCGACGTGCTCCGCAAACATGCAACTAGTTTCGCTTCTTCACCAGACCAAGCCAGACATCCGAACCAAACCTCAAAAGACAGCATGTTGGGTAGCCTGTCGACCAAAATATCTGAGCAAAGGCCCCGACCTCAAAAAGGATTATTGAAGATCACCATAAGACGGTCGTTTGACATCCGAGAGATTCGGAAGTCCAGTGCACCACATCTCACACCTTTTCTCTCACTGCCCACTGCTGCGACGAGCATGCCCATGGCCAGCACCTCTGCGGCAAAGAAAAGCTCTGGTCTGGGGCGGTAAAACCTTGTGGTAAAGTCGTCTGTCGCATCTGCGCTCAAGGCCTGAAGGCCTTGAGCTTGACATGGTGGCTGTGTTTGGCGGATCCCACGTCCTCTGTGCTTGATCCGCACGCCCCAGCATTCCAACTGTGAACTCGATACTTAGGAGGATCTAAGTTTACCCTGTATAGGTGGCCACCATTCGATGGACAGGACTTGGCAAGTCGATTGAGAATAAAGCTGAACAGAAGCTAAAAGAAAGCTAAACAAAAGCCAAGGAAATCTTCACCAGACCTGACCCGCAGCTAAGAAAGCAGAAGCCATGACCAAAGCAAGCACTCATTACATGCTCCCGTTCTGGAGATTCCTATCAAGGTGCATTTCCTGGCAGTTGGGTTATGGGGTATACAATGTAAGCTTCTCGTAAACTGCAGGCCTTAGTTCTTTTGCTGTGTAGCAAAGAGCCTGAAATGGCAAGGCGGAGCATCATGAGCATCAGCGCGTTCGGTGGGGTCGCTGTCCAGCATCGTGGCTCTGTCGGTTGTCGGTTAGATTCTTTTCTGGTTCTGGCTAGCTTTCGTTTGACTTTCGGACAGATTTGTTTCAGGGTTGTTTCAATTTGTTGAATGTATTTTTGAGGCTTCTCCATGCGAGAGATTGTTATCAAGTAGCGATCCCAGTAGAGGCCTGGCTTGCTAATGCAGCTGGCTCAATACCGTGGAACTTCAAGAGCTTGCACAGTTGTGCGCAAAAAAACACGATCTCGTGGCTGCGGTTGGCTCGACAAGAACAGAAGCTTTGGGTTGGACTTCGGGGGTTCAGACAGTGGGGGGAATTTAGGCCCCCCATCACGGTGTGGCGTGAAGGCGAGAACGGCCGGCACTTTTACGGTGGCACCACAACCGACTGCCGGAAAACATCGCCGGGAAACGTGGCCAAACATTCTGCGTATCATGCGGCGGTTTCGGGCTATTGTAGGCGAGAACACGTGATATCTGCATCACTTCAGGTTCAGGTGCCTTGGAAGCGATAATGTGCTTACACAAGGTGTGGAAGGATAGTTGTTTGTGCCGTATTGCCGGCTGACCCGTGCAGCCAGGCCCTAAGGACTACATGAAATTGCTCTTTTTCGGTGGTGGGCCTCAGATTTGTCCAGCACCGGCAGCATTTCGTCTGGGAGCGAAGCCACCTCTCAACACTCCACTACCAACCTTTGCATGACAGGACCGGTACTGTGGGTTCTGTTTGTGCGAGTCGCATGCAATCTGAACCAGCTCGCCATATCCATCCTGTCTTGAACACAGCGAATCCGAAATCTGCATCCCAACCTCGTATGCTGACGTTGCAGCTGCCAGTGTGAGCACCTGGGGGGCAAAGTGGGCTGCGATGGCTTTTGATTCTGACGGACATACCTACATGCCTGCATGTATGCATACATACATGCATACTTGCATGCAAGCCTACATACATACACATACATACATACATACATACATACATACATACCTACGTGCATACGTACATACATACACACACACACATACATACATACATACATACATACATACACAGATGTATAAGGCATACATACATGTATGTCTACATGTGCGCATACATATATGCCTCTATGCAACTGTGTACATACATATTCTAATATATATATATCTGTCCCTATGTAGATATGGTTGCCCCGGGCCGGCCCCCCGGCCCTGCCCACCGTGGCGTTGTGGAACAGCTGTGCCTTCACCTTCGGAGTTTGATTCTCCCCCTTGAGGTGGTGGGGGGAGGGGAGCTCACAGCGCACAACAGTATGCGCATCTGTATGTGTAGTTTCCGTTTGTCTTTCTCGTACTTGTTTAACAGAGCGAGAGAGAGAGAGAGCAGAGTGACCGACAAAGAGGACGCTTGACTGGTAGGAAAAACACGAACAACGTGCATCTGGCTTCGACATCTTTGTTCAGGTTGATGACCAGCTGGAGTTGCCTTGGCTTTCGGGCTTCTTAACACCCAGCAGGGCGCATCCACATCTGCAGATCGCTGCTCGAGGCGGCCGAAGAACCTGGAGCAGGTCATGTCATCAGCCCAGGTCCCAGATTCGAAGAACTGAAAACCGTTGCCATGGCTTGGCTATTTTCGTTTCCAAGGTTCGGAGTCGCAGCAGTGGGACTCCGGGTTCACAGAACAACAGCATGCCACTGCCGCTTGAAGATTTCATGGCATGGCTCTTAAGTTCATCACCCATGTCGATGTCATTGGAAACTGTTGGACCTTCCTAACATGACAACTCCGGCTTATAGGCTTATAGTTATCAGTGTGGTGAGGCTTTTGCTTCAAGGAGCCAATGTCAATTCAATTCCTGTTTATGGTCATCTGTGTGGTAGTGCTTTCGTTTCAAGGAGCAAAGGGGTGAGGCTTTCAAGGCACCGGGAAACGTGTTCTTACTGTTCGGTAAAGAGTGAAACACGTCCCCGACTTAGGCCGAAACACGAAACCGTGGTTGTGAAAGCAACCTTCCGGAAAGCGGATCTCATGCGCTCTTTAGCCCGACTGCTTCGAACGCTGACTCGGCACTTCGTCACATGTGCTCCGTCCCACGAGTGTACACGCTGAACGACAGCCTCGTAAGACATCGTTTTGAGCCACTGCCGCATTGTGTCGTAATCCGTCTTCGCTTCTTCAGCCGTTGCTCTAGAAGGGCCAATGCAGATAGTGTTGAGGCATTCAAGCTTCGTCCGCGCTGTGAAGTAATCTTTGTGACGTCGGACACCGGTAGGCAAGGCCTCTGCAGGAATCGCAAAAACATCTTCGCCGTACTTATTCTTGCTGTGCAGCTCGCAAACCTGCCACAAGCGAAGGCCCCGAATGCTGCGCTGCCTTTCTGCAGCACTCATGTTGGGGAGGACTTCTGGATGTTCCTCTAAGTAATCTTTGACTTGCTTGCTTGTGGCAACTTTGCCGCCCAACGATTTCATAGCTTTCATTACTGCCTCCTTTGCACCTCGGCATGACTCTTTTGGTCCACTTCGCAGCATCCTTCCATCCTGAGTCGCACAGGGCTGCTGCAGATCGGCGATCGCCTTCTGGATAGCAAGCCACGAAAGACCAGCAGCAGCAAGGTGAAGGTCTCCCTCCTGCTGTCGCAAACGGTCTCCACTATGTTGGTGGGGGTCAAAGCGGGGAAAGTGGTAGTTTGGATGACGATCATACAACTACTGATGAGGGTGGAGAAGACCAACATGATATTGATGGTGATGCGGGTGTCTACCGCGACGACGACGACGACGACCTACTACTACTACTACTACTACCACCACTACTACTACTACTACTACTACTACTGCTATTGCTACTGCTATTGCTACTGCTACTGCTACTGCTACTACGACGACGACCACTACCACCACCACCACCACAACCACCACCACCANCTCTTCCTCCTCCTCCTCCTACTGCTACTACTACTACTACTACTACGACCACGACCACGACGACTACGACTACGACTACGACTACTACTACTACTACTACTACCACTACTGCCACTACTACACTGCTGCTACTGCTGCTGCTGTTACTAGTTACTACTGCTGTTACTGCTACAGCTACTACTACTGCTGCGGTCACTAGTACTATCGCTACTGCTGTTCCTGCTACTACTGCTGCTGCGGCTGCTGCTGCTGCTGCTACTTCTACTACTGCTACAGTACCACTACTACTACGACCGCTATGAGACCGCTGCCGCTAGCTACCGTGCTATCGCTACTGCTTCGACTCCGCTGGTAACGCTGTTCGCGATGATGAGGGTGATGACGCCGATTCATAGGATCACGGTACGGACTTTTCTAACGTGCACCTGGAAAGCAATCGTGAGCTGCCGGAGCGCAGAACAGTTGTTCCCAAAAAGCGGAACCTTTACTTCGTTTGTTGTCTTGGCATGAACTTCAGCGTCTGCCTTATCCATGACACGACTATTGAGACTTCCTCGCCTTGGCTTCAAACTTGGACAGTTGCCGATTGACGTGGTCCAGGAGGGTCTGGATCTGGCCACAATCGAAACCCAGGTCCTTCCAGTCCCGCAGCAGCTGCAACAACAAGGACCTCGCGCGGCGCTGCAGATTCGCCGGTACTTCCCCGATCGGGGCATCGGCACAGGATGCCGCGTCGTGCTCTGAACTCTCATTGAAAGCCGTCGACTTGCGAGGAGGAGATAAGGCAGCTGCAACTGTGTAAAGCACCTCTGCAAGTGCAGCCTGGTTTGCCCTTCTGCCGTTTTTTCTGTCAAGCTCGAGTCTCCGTAGACAAGCTAGCCTCTCCTCGTTGACCATGTTCGTCCACTCGTTCATCTTGCTGAACAGGTGGAGTGGTGTCTGCCGGCTGTGGCCAACCTCGTCGCCTGCTTCAGAATCGATTGCACTAGGCTGCGACTTCAAACATCTGCGCTTCCGGAGCTCTTGCTCTTGACTCTTGAGCGTCTCGTTCGACTCGGCCTCAGCCACGTCTCCTTCGCTGATGACCAGACCTGCGAGATGATGTTCAGCATCACTGCATTGCCTGAACCGATCGAGTTTTTGCAGAAGCTTCCTGCGCATCTGCTCCCAGACTGGATCGGCTGCAGTGGCACGTTCCAGCACAGATTGTGCCTTGCGAAGGATGTTTTGTTGTGGAGTCGACAGGTGCCTGCCGCCGCCAACCTTCGACAAAAACCTTCGCAGCAGGTCCATCTCTGTGAAACCAGGAACATAGCCCCGAGGAGCATATACGAGCCATGCAGCTACGTGAGCTACCCAGATCCGGGCTCGTCTTCTGGCCAGGTTACTTTTTGCCTTCTCCATTGCTACAAGCAGCATGCGCCTCTTGTGCCCTGCTCCGTGGAATCTCTGTGCGTGTGACTGTAATCTCATTCCGTGGTGATTTCCAGTGGAGCGCGGCGCAGCAGACCGGTTTAGCTCCAACTCTTCGGCGCAGAGCCACGGGAGCTCATGAAGGCCAATGGTGAAAGAAGAACACCTTCTGACCGTGTGCTTCGTCTGTCACTGCATGAAGCTAAGCTAAACACCAAACCGGACTAAACCTCTACATGTCCCGCTACAGTGAAGAACTCAACTTTTGAGCAATGTGCCGACATCCGCCCTAGAAGTTTCTCTGCGGGCGTGACAGCGTTCCCTGGAGAGTGTCGGACATAGATTGACCATGTCTCATGGGCTCATGGTAACCTGCAGCAGCATTCAGCAGAATGCAGAGTGCCTGCGCTAGTACCTTGCGCATAGACAGCATACACCATAAACATCCATAAACCAAAATGTCCCATCACATTGGCGCCTATCCTTCGCCCCTGCATGATATCGCATATGACTTGTTCTCGTGTCTTGCATCCTGTGATCCCACAAGCCCTTGAACTCTTCAAGGACTTCCGAAGCGTCTTGCGACTGCCGGACCTATCCAGTCTACCTGAGCTGGCAGACCGAAACTTATGCTCAAACAGGTCCTCAACTCAACCTACACTCCTGTCACTCCCATCCCTGAGCCATAAACTACGTTGTAAGCAACACAAGCAAACTCTCGACTGTGGCAAGCTGGGCAGATCACGAAACTCCCCATGCGATCAACATCGCGAAAAGAAAGTGCCATCCAACCCTGAAGCGGGAGTCGACACTACCCCGACAGCAGCGCTTCCGACAGACTCTCCGTAACCCTTGCCGCCGAGTCACCCCAGTGCCAGCGGCCACTGCTCGGCTTTCTGGTAGGCACTGATCCTGGGTAGCTGTTGCAGACTGCTGAGGTCGGGGTTGCTTCGGTTCTGCAGCTTGGCGAAAAAAACTTCGTGTCAAAGCTATGCGAAACGATGTGGCGCATCCGTCAGCCGGCCTACTTCCCAGATGAGGAACATGTGTCGGCAAACCTCTTCCCGTTGCGCACGTGCCCGCCAAGGCTGACATGCTGTGATCCCAAGCTCCGCTTTCCCATCCCTGTATGCTCTTGACGGACGAGTGGCACGGCATTGCAGGTGAACAAGTTCGCCTGCCCCGCACGGCCATCCAGACTACTTGGGGCAACTTCGCAACGGGAAAAGGTCAATCTATCTTTGGTTCACGGCCCTGTTGCTAATCCGAGTCGAAATCAGGAATTCACAACTTGCTGCCCTGAGGTGGACTACGATACATGCCTTCTGTGTTTTCGATCGGAGGTCAAGCAAGAAATGGTAAGAGAAGGAGCAGAAACATTTAGCAGGCCGAAGCCACACCGGAAGCTTCGAGCCCCGAGTTCTTAGCAGCACTTCTCTGCTCTCAGGTCCTCCAGCTGATCTTCTTCCATGGCATGGAGAAGAGAATGTACGTGTCGCCACTGCCTGAAGGACAGCATCTGGCTTGTGTCGACTCGGCCGCCCTCTGCACGATTCCACGGTGTTGTGGCAGAACTTCCCTCATTCAACCAATGCCCAACACAGAGGCACCGCATCATACCATGACGGGGAGCAGGCACTTGCCACATGCCGTGATGAGGGCATTGTAGGTGATCACCTCTCCAGACAAAAAAACTGCAGAAAAAGCCCTTCATGGCCCGACACCCTTAATTGGCCCCGACACAAACACATCCCGGACGGGCTCTCTTGCAGTTTCGAGGATCCATGCAACGGCAAAAAAGCGGCACTGCTCTCCCTTGTCCAGGCGAGAAGCGCTTCCAGAGAGACCGACACCCAAAAGAACGGAGAAGAGCGCCAAGGCGCGCTGCCACTGCCAGCCTCAAGCGACAGCTAGTTAAATCAAAGGGAGAATTGAAAAGGCTCTTCTGATTGATGTTTCGCACTTCTAACTTCTACCTCGCCTGTTATCCTGTAATTTCTGTTCTATCCCTATTCATCCACACACACACACATACGCACTTTGTGCGAAGCACGACGAACGGACAAGATTTCTTTTCTGAAAGCCTCGCCTCAGCATGGACCTTTGTCAAACCGTGCTGGAGTGAGCAAGCTTGAAGCGAACCACTGAAAGATTCTGAACCGAATGAGCGGGGAAGGACAGGCCAACAACTCGGGCGCCCGATTATGAGTGATTCAGGGGCTCTTCTCGCAAGCGCTGATCGCTGCATTGTAGGTGATCGCCTGGGATGCCATGAAAGACCAATGCTTGAATGCGGGTCCTTCATCACGGTGCTTTGACCTGGGGGGTGGGTCCTTTTATTGGATGGGGCTGGGGGGCGCTTGTGGCTTGTAGGGTAGGCCGGAGGGTTGAAGAGCCCGAATCCGAAGGCGTGCACTGGAGTCGCCTCCATTTGAAGCTCGCTTTCACGAAACTCCTCGCAGGGGTGAGGCAGGCATCCCGACAGCCGCTCAGCGACCGGTTCTGAAAACGAAAGCAAAGAAATGCAGCATGTATTGTGAAGACATCATGCCCGCTCATGTGCTAACCTGTCAGTGTTTAGGTCGGGCGAAGGACGGTTTAGACATCCTGAACTCACGAGCGATGTCGTGATTTCAGCGAGCTGCTGTTTGTTTGGCATGGCTGAGGAAAGGGACGTGTGGGTACAGCATGAAAGAATGCACGAATATGTGCAATCAATACATGAAAGAAAAGATGAGAATAAATGCAAATGCGCTAAATCAGCAGTTTCACAGATATGAACAAATCAAAATTAGTCTGGTAAACAAGCAACGAGCGACTGAGAAAAGTAAATGGAGACACAATTAAATGAAAACACACAATAGATAGCAACCGAATATGTTATATTATGTGTATGTATATGTATATATTTACATGTAGTATCTTTAAGCCCATATTTAAATTTAAAGACATTTGAACACGTAAGTATAGGATACATACATAATAAGTTTGTCAATACATAAGTATGTAGGCATACACGTGTATAAGCACATGTATTTTATGGTGCCCAAATCGCCACAACTGTTGGTACGCCCGGCAAATGCCGCCATGGAGGAAGGAAGGTCATCCGGCCTGAACAGCCCTTGACTGCCGGCGGTGTTTGGGAACTTGAGCCACTCGAATCTGCTCCCGGCTATGGGAGAAACTTCTGTTAGTGGCAAAGAGAACTGCAAGCTTGTCAGTCACGTGGTGCGAGACGATATCCACGGATTTGTGGAGAAGTTGGACAGTAGACCGGGTGGCCTCAAGCAGCTGCGGCAAGGCCGATAGATTTGACAAGGACGGGAAGCCAATTGTGCGAAAGGGCTGCGTTTTGACAAGCCGCAACAAAAATGACGGCATGTTTGAAGTGGTGCTGAAAAATGCTCGTCGTCAACACCATCAGCTTTGAGACATCGTGGCATTGGACCTCATCCAGGGTGTAGCGTCAGAGGTGTGTTACGGTTCGCGCCGAGCTTGTCGGCCATTCCGAAACAGCACAGTTCTTGGAATGCAAGCAGGAGGATTAGGATTTCCTACTGCCATGGTTTGGGCGACAGTTGGGGACGAATCGAGAGTCACGTGCTACATGAATTGAGGGCTCTTGTTAACCTGTTAGCATGCTGGTCTGAGCCTGCTGGCTGAAGCTGGCCGCGCCTTCTGATGTTAGAGTATAGGGCCAGGGCCCAGGGGGTTCCCGTTTTTCCTCTGTCTGCGAGGCAGCACGGAGTCGCAATCTCCATGTTGAGCGAAGTTGCTTTTCTGATCCAGCCGTGCAGCCAACCAACTGACAACCGAGCTGCAGGGTTCGTTTCCAAAGTAGGTGCTATACTTCTTCAGCTTTTGCTGCTTTGGCATACCCCGTTTACCCTCGTCCGTCGCTTCCCTGAAGCGCCTGCCGGCCGGTTTCATTCGGACATGTTTCTGCACCCTAGCTAGCTAAGCTCTGTACACTGTACACCACTGACAGCAAGGAAATGGAATTGTAAATGCATCTTAACAGTAAGTACATAAGTAAGTTGTAAATACATACATGCATCTAAATATCTACAGGTATCCAAGCATACACAATGAAACACGTAAACCCAGCTAGACCGCCGAGCCCTCTGGTCCTGCAGCAGCACCAGCGCACGCTCCCACTGCTTTCCTTTCTCGCCTATGGCAAGCGGCCACGGCGGGAATATAAAACAAAAACAAGGCGCCGGAACCACCTTCACACACTGCTCGCATCGAAGCTCCGTCGAATCCGGCGCCGAGGAGTTGCAGTCAAGCTGCATGCGCTGATGGCTGCACTCAAGGTGAAGGCATCTTCCTTGAATTGCGTGCTACCAACTACCGTCCACGTCGCAAGTGGTGAATTCGCAGGTTCTTGCAAGAGGCTCCAGGTCCAGGTGGGGATGAGAGACATGCATCTTGACTGAACTGCGCGTGCGTCAGGCTTTACCTTCTGATTTGGGTCCTCGGTATCTGTCATGTATTCGTTGTGCACGTGACAAGCATGTAGCCTTGTGGAAAGTCGTAAGTACTGCAGTAAAGAACACTCGAGAATGGTGCATCGCAAGCCTCCCGAGGCGGCACATTGAGCTAGGTCTGAACCCTCATTCGTAAGGAATGCCTTGCAAACACCCGCTATGTAGACTCTTCGTACAAAGACGGCCTACACTTGAACATTTCCGAATTTTTGATTCTGAGCTTTCGATTGGCACCTAATGAGAAGTACTGGGCCCCACTGACAGTACGGATACCAGCACTACGAACCATAAGGCTATGAATAGCACAAGCGTAATCTTATTAGGCGGAGACTAAGGAGCTGTTAACTGAGCTGTTATTGCTGTTCAGGCACTTCCAAAGCGCTGCTTCGGAGCTCCGCCAGCACCATCAGGGCCTGTAGCGAAGGGTCTTTCGAAACACCGCACACACTCAAGCAGACACGCTACAGCCACGGTATCGTTTGTACAGTATGTCTGTGTATATACACCTTACAGACATATGTTTGTGTGTATGTATGTATGTATGTATGTGTGTATGTGTATATGTGTGTATGTGTGTATGTGTGTGTATGCGTGTATGTCTGTCTGTATGTAAAACGTTTATAGACGTACATATGTATTATGTATATATACACAACTAAAAAGCGAATACAACCGTAGACAGTATAGATCTGAATATACATGCAATCATATAAGTACAAACGTAACTATAAATGAACAAACAAATTAAGTGTCAACGCGATATGTACACACATATGACATACAAGTAAACATGGAGCAGGTGCATTCACATTGCTAAATGGATGCATACGCACAAGGTACATACAGCTGTGCGGAGATGCATTCTCCCTAAACCCTAGATGTCGCATGTTGAAAACCTGCTCAACCTCCGCACATCCTGTCCCTGCTGACTTAAGGCATGCATCATCAGTCCATGTCACTTTAAAGCTTCCGACATGACGGCGCAAACGGACGCTCAAAGGATCATCTGCAAAGCTGCTCGTGGCCAGTCTTCCGCTTTCTCCAGTGCGCTGATGATGGCATTGTAAGTGATGACCTCGGATGTTGGGCTCCGTCTGACGGCTTCCCAAATCTCCATGAATGTGAAATGTCCTTTGCAGCTTTGCCGAATGTGCAACTGCATCGATCTGGCTCAGACACCACAAAGGGCTGGCACAACACACGGATTGTGCCTCTCTGGAAAAGTCTAATGGCGAGGCATCTTTGTCGAACACTGCGGTGATACTGGAACCGTGGATCTTCCGTCTTGATCCTCCTCGCGAATTCCTCCCCTCACCTGCCAAGACCCTACAAACAGCTTTCTGAGGCCTTCGCACCAGCCTGGACGATGGTCCGGCGTAGCGTTGCAAGGAGCTGCACGGCTTGAGGCCAATCGTTGGCCTCTGGTGCTCTCCAATCATGGGCACATGGATTAGGGTTTTGCTCGGTTGAGTTTGAGGCTTGGCCTGCGGAACTTGTGCTTTAGAATCTTTGATGCGGCTTGTGCACTGATGATAAAATTGAGTACGGCCCATGATTCTCAGCTTACTAGTTAAGGTCTTTGTGTGCTGGATAACGGCTACTTGAAATGTCCCAAATCGCAAGAGCCGCTGATTTACAAGCACACTTGGAAGCGGTGCAGGCCCAAGGGGCACAAGCGCTGATTGCAGAATTGAAGCTGACGACATCAGGGACTGCACGCTTCCTGCACAGAAGGCACTGACTCGCCATGGGAAAAGCGGGGCAGGAATTAGGAATCCAGACTTGAGTGCCCCACTCTGCACCTTCTTCTGCCTACGCAAGCGGAAGTCCTGTAAAGCACCATGTCCAACCTGCGATCCTAAGCACTGCGACCCCAATCCGCAAAACAAGCGGAACTCGAGGGACCCCTGCAGCGCTGCGAGGAGCTGCGTGGCCCTCGGCCAGCATGCCGCCTTCTCAAGGGCGCTCAGGACCTTCGACGTACATCGTGGTTATACCACAAAAATGTAGCGGCCTCCCGTCCATTGCTGAACGCCGATATGCAGGACAGCGCACGTTTTCCACCGTTCGTCACACAGCCGGCACCCATTCTCTCATTGTTCTTGAGTGGCTTCTCCACGGCTATCGTCCAACTTGAGACAGGTGTGACGTTCAATCCAATCCACCAGTTGTGGTCTCTTTTGATTATTCCCACCCTCCTTCCCTGCTTCCCTCCTTCCCTCCTCCCTCGCACTCTCTCCCTCCGTCCCCCTCTCTCTCTCTCTCTGTCTCTCTCTGTCTCTCTCTCTGTCTCTCTCCATATCTCCGCAGCTTCTCCTGCAACACGGCTTGTAAAACCAGGCGGGCGACCACGCTGTGGGTCATCGTGCTCAAACCGGGTGGCAAGGCTGTCGTCAGGCGTGCTCCTGAGATCGAAGTCCCAATCGACTGCGTCACGGAATCTACATTCGAAATGTTGCTGCACCGGTAGATGTGATGTTGCTCTCTCTCTCTATATATATATATATAAACACATATATACACAGACTATAGAGAACCGTAGTGTGCAAGAAGCTTTAATGTGAGCTCGCGATTAGTAAAGGTCCCCTCAATAGAGCTAAACTCGGCCTGAACGTAATAATAACCCCCCCCCCCCCTCAATAGTCGTACTTCCCATCGCGGTTTTATTTTTTTAAGGTTTAGGGACATAAACACTCCTACTACAAAGTGGCGCCCTGGAAGAGGAGAGACAGAGACAGGCAAGAGAGACGAGACACAGAGAAGAGAGATAGCCAGCCAGCCAGACTTGAGGCTTAGGGTTTAGAGGTTTAGGGGGCCTCCTGTCCTGTCGCACTACTACTGTACTCTGTTCTACTACTGAGAGCCCCGGCCCCCAAACAACTAAAGATGATCAGGCAGGCGGACCCCCCCGCCACTATTCCGAATTCGGGATTTTTTTTGGGGGGGTTTACTAATCAGGAGATGACATTAAGCAAGTGCATGCAAGCACTTCCTTAAGGAATTCTGCAGACGCAAATCCTCCCATACTGCTGATACTTTCCGTGCACAGAGCTGAAGTAGCAAATGCCGCCACGCGACCAACAACCTGCTTCGACATGTACTGACCTGCGACTTGGAGGCGGAGCTGCAAAGCGCGCTGCCAACGACTAGAGGCGGCACAAGCTCCGGTGGCAGCATTCCTTTGCACGGAACTGATACATGCATCATCATGTGGCGCAGCAGTGGCGCAACAAGCCGAGCCTGCACCTCCCTGAGTGTGAGCCTTCAAAAACCCACCCTAGAGCAACCTGCAGTCTGCCGCTTGTGCAACGCGTTTGGACAGCTGGACAGGTTGGGGTCGTTACATGCCTTGACCATCCCCACTTGCAAATTTGAGCCCGACCCAAATCTGCTTCAGATCACGATCACCACTTGCAGCCGAGGTTCCAGGACATCTCGTCGGGGCGGAGGTCGACCTGATCATCGGCGGACCATGACTTCTGGAAGGTGCCTGCTCGTTGACATTCCGGCCCAAAATACTGAGAGTTCAAAGACGATACGCCAGGACAGAGTTGCCTTTCCTGAAACCGATCAGTCCTGCCGCAGTCCTGAGAGGCTTTAGGGCCTGACACTCAAGCGGAATCTTTTCGGAGCTCGTTTCGTCAGTTCGCACCTGGCAAGCGGCGCTCACTGCTGCACAGGCCAAGCGCCACTTCTCGACCGCCTTACCTTAGCAGAGGAAACTGAGGGTTGTGTACATGATGTCTTCCGGAAGTTGCTGTGAGGCTACATGCTTGAAGCCTGTAAGCGTATCATGAGTGCGATGGTATGTCAATTAGTTCCAGACAGAGCATGCATCCGGAGTTCATCTTTCTTACTGACTACCTTTATCACTCTATATATATATAGTGGACTTCTGAAGATTGCAAGAAACAAGAAAGGCCGACAGCTAATTAAACCATGCCGGTTGTGAAACGAAGACGCAACGATGCTCTTGTTCAGCTGAACAGACCTTACGCGCTTTGCGTGGACCGGGAAGAAGAAGCATCGGCTTTATATGGTCAGCCGAACACCAAACGGCCAGGGAACGTGTCAAGATGTAAGGACCTATGGGCAGTGGTCAGACAAGTCACACACCCAAAGGGCGGCATTAAGAGATGCAACGTCGCCACGGTGAACGGCCAGTGCTCCCTTCCAGCTCGAGCTCCTCTGGAGGATTCTTCAGTTCGAGCGGGTTGAGGACAGAGCTGCACTACACGCGGTTTACACAAGCGCACGAACGTGTCTATCAGACCTACGGGATCCTACGGGTTTCATCGGCCTGGCCTGTCATAGACGCCGATGGCTGCGCATCCGGACACCTTTCAGTGCATTCCAGGTGCAGCTGCGGCTGATCTTGCATCCGACGCTTTTTCACAGGGCTCAGCGCAGTCCTAGCATAGAAGACCGTTCTGAAACTGTCGTCTGAATCCGACCCAAGATGAGACAGCCCTTGGACAGTTGACCTCGTGAAAGCTCTGACTTCAGGAACACGCTGCTACCTTGTCCGCTTGAAGCCAAGCCTGACAGGCCACCGGCAAACAGCAACCCCAAAGCATATCTGAAACACTGCTCCGAAACTGAGCCGCACATGTCCAAGTTGAACATCCGAGAAATATCATTACCAGTGGCCCGGGTAGAAAGTGGCCAAGGCCTGGTGCTGCCAGACTTGCAGGAGCACCTCGCGGCTTGGAGTCATGCTCAGGCCGTCCGATGCGGACAACGAGCCACTCCGATCCACGAGGTGACCTCGCCTGTGCGCGTTGCCAAGCCCCTGCCACGGCCGCACTCCTAAGCACTTCAAATGTCGATGTTAGGTCTCATGATCAAGTCCTTACTCTAGGGTCTAAGCACGATGTCAATCTTTGCAAGCTTTGTAGTGACAAGCCACAGCACCGAGCTGAGGGCGATGTCATCCGCTTGCAAGTCCTCCAGAGACCATCGTTGCGCGCAAAGACGTAAAGGCGGCTTCCGAATCCACGGAGCCCCTTCATTGCCAAACGCAACAGCCACACTGATCAATCCCCGCAGATGAACGAAGAACTGTAGGTCCGGGACTCAACTACCTTAGTTCCCGGTCCAGATCCCCCAGGCGGCAGAGCAGGTGCAAAGCATCAGGCCAACCTCGAGGAAAACCGTCTTCTTGCAGATCGCAGGGCGAAAAGGTACAGATTTATTTCACTCAAGTTTCGAGCTCTTCGAACTCTTGGCTCGAATAGGCAGCTTCTGCATTCTCTCACATCCTGTTCTTGACCGTCCAGCAGCAACTTTAACTGAAACGCTTTGGCAGCCTCTAACGGGAAGATCAATTTACATGTATGAGGTTCCGGAGGTTGCTATGACGTGCTAAGCTGCTAAGCCGCTGAGCCCTGCAACTGGAAGTCCAAAGCGGCTGTATCAAGCAAGATCCTTCCTCAGCTCAACCAAGACACGTGCAGAGGCGTCACAGGCGCTGATGCATGTGCTGCATGTTAGCAAGTTGGGTGTCAGCAATGCCTCCCAGGGCATGTGACTCAAGCTTCTCTGGGGTTTATGTAATGGATGTGGTGTCTAGGCCAGATGCATACCAGGGTCCAGAACAACGCTAACAATGCGACATAGTAACGTAGAGCCCTTACGAACAAAACCGCGGGACGGTGCCCTTTGCAGCCGCCTCCTCCATCTCTGCTAGGAGATGTGCAGTTCGCTGCCACCTTACCATGTTGCATCGCGTCAGTGCATCTATGCCATAGTATGCCAGAGTCAGCAGCTGTCAACATAATCAGTACTGCTTCCTGCAACGGCCTTCAGTATGCATGTGACAGCTGCCTGCTTTCGATACATCAAGCGACTGACTGGCCGCCGCCAATGCGGCCATCGCAGACCCAAAGGCCACAATGTTTGCCTAGGATGTGACACCGAGCAACCCACACCATCCACTGCATTGTTGGAACAACATCCCAGTTTCCAGCTTCACGCGAATTAACTCATGTCATGTACTGATGGCCGAAAGCTTGGGATCTGACGCCGGAAAGATGCAAGGCACCTCCATCGCCGTGCTGCACAGCTCCGCGAAGAAGGCCAAGGCCTGCTGCCATCCTCAAGGCAGTCTGAGTGTTAAGCCGTTGGGCAAGCTTGTGCCTCTCCGCAAGCTTCAGACTTTACGATGTCCAAAAGCTTCGGATGTTGAAAGGGGAGCCATTCACCGGAATGCAGACGAAGACCCACACCAATGTCCAGATAGAAGCAAGCAAGCAAGCAAGCAAGCAAGCGCACATACATACATACATGCATACGTACATACATGCATGCATGCATGCATGCATGCATCCATCCCTCCGTCCGCTCGTTCATCACATCCATGCATAAATACACACCCAGAAGCCCCAAAAAACAGAATCAACAACTATAGATCAAGTCAAGGCACGCTCTCCTCTGCAGGCGCTGATCACTGTGCTGTAGGTAACGACGGAGGCTGAGAGCTGTGCCATGTTCAGCTCAGCGAAAAGCTTCAGCGCCTGCAGAGTGTGGCAGAGTCTTGAAGGCACTGAGCTGCGACTGGAAAAACGGCGTTCAACTCTTCGCAAGTCTTCGGGTGTACCGAATTTGTCTGATCAAAGCTCGTCGACACGAGTCCTTCCGCGAGCACAGCAAAGCTATTACAGCGCTCGCGCGGCGACAAAATCAAGGCCCGACGAAGGCGAAGTTTACATTGCCTGCTGCCATTCCTCGCAGCTGCCACAGGCACTGAGGGCTGCATTGCACGTAATCACCTCGATAAGGACGTGACTGGAAAAGAAGCATGTGTCCCCGAGCAAAGCGATTCATGAGGGCAAGAATAACTTTCTTCGACAGTGCGGAGACCCTTGTGAATTTAATTCATGGACACTCTAAGACCCTGTGCCTCACTTCTGCAAGACGCCCCATCTCGACCCGGACTCCAACCGTTCTAGTGTCAATCTGGACTCCAGCGTCGGACGTTTGAGTTTATGATGTTGCAGCTGTCGTTCAATCATACACGGAAAATGTCGACCACAACATGCTCACAAACAGCCTAAGGCACGTTGGGTTCCAGCTGGCTTTCGCAGAGGTCGCGCAACAGTTCCAAAGCAAGGGCCCATTGATCCTGGACGCAATGCTTCGACAAACACGGCACAGCAGCTTGAGAGCAAGCACGTGCAGCGAACCATTGCCCTGGGCATATTTACTACTGACTGCGTTCCGCGATAGCAAGACATGAAGTACACTTCAACGAGACTTGCAGAGGGGTTTCCCATCAATCTAGGGTCCGGCACGTGAACCTGAACCCCTTGTCAGAGGCTCGAAATCCAAAACCTAAAAACGTCGATGGACGATTGTCCTCGCAGGCGGTGATGGCCGTGCTGTAGGTGATGACATTAGCTTGCAGGCCACGTTCGGGAAGGTCACCTTCCAGATCAAGAAATCATTAGAATGCTTGCGTGTCCCGCCAACTGCAAGCCTGCGGTCTCCGACTTATGGAGCTTTTTTATTCAAGTTCATCTTCTTTTACATGCCTGCAAAGATACTCGAGTCTAGTGGCACACACACACACACAAGTCCCTCAACCAAGGAACGGCACGCTCGCTCTAACTGTCCGGCACATCCTAAGCAAACTGAAGCTCCAAGTCTGCACGCCACCCTGCCCGCACCCCCCGCTTGCCTAACAAGTGCAGGACCTGCTGCCACCTCTTGCCTGAAGGATTTCTGGGTCTGGATTCAACTCTCTTCGATTCTATAATGCGTTTTGACTCTTGAGTCCAGCTGTACCAAAGTGGAACAGTGCGTCCGGCATCCAATCACTTCCCCGTTGACTAAACTCGAAGGCACGTCTGTCCTGTCCCCGCCCCCCCCCCCTGGCAAGAACACATGTAGAGTTCCAATTCCATGACAAGCATGACTGAAACCAGTGGTTGCGGTTCTGCACCCGATTCCTGCAGACTAGTCGGATACTGGGTCCTTGCAGTTCAACCCCCGATGCCAGGTGCTCAATGAATATCCAATCCAGGTAAATGAACTCACTCGGCATGAGCGGCTCTTCTCGACGGCGCCCAGAGCAGCGCCGAATGTGATGATGTTTGTCTGCCTGGGCCAGAGAACAAGTGAAACTGTTCAGGGTATCTGCTTGTTTGCACGGAGCCATCGTGTGCCAGCTGGACATGACGCGTGCTGGTGTTACATATCATCCTCGGACATGTGGTGCCTCCTCTGCTGTCTACACTTGAAATGCCTGCGTAAAAAGAAGCGAGGGGCAGACGCACCAACGGGATCTCTTCCAGCAAGCTGAGGGCACTCTGCCAGAGCTCGCCTGAGCAGGACTTCCGCCACTAGAAAAGACTCCCGTACATGTTCAGAACGGCCAGCGCTGTGGAGCTTGCACAGTCGTCCCAAACTTCGACATCGCAGTTACAAAGTTACAAAGATAGGCAGAAACCGAGATAAGCCGTGGCCGAAACAGAACTGTTGGAAATCTGCACAATGATAACAAACGAGCTCCTTGGCTCAATCTTCATATGGGGCCACCACCCCGCGCGCACGCCGTGATGGCTGTGGTATACGAGACCTGCCGGGCAAGAGGAGACTCCACGACATGTCAGCCCCGCAATAGAGGTTGTCAAATCTTCAGCAGTGGCCTACAACTCACCATGCTATCCGCCCATTTTCAGCATCACTGTCCTGCAACATCAACTGCCATTGACTGTCAATGTTTCTTCAGCTGTGTGAGTGCCTGACTCAAGAAGGTGTGAGATTCGACCCCGTGCCCGACACTGTAAATTGTTGCAAGCTCGACGTCTCTAATTTGGGCCTGGAGCCCCGACAAGTCCACAGCTGGTCCAGGCCACGGTAGCTCCGAGCGGCCTCCGTCGGCCACAGCCGCGCTGCCGGCAGCGCGTCAAAGAGGCGGAGAGCTTCCTGCCAGCTGCTGCCTGGTCGACGCTTCGTTGGTCGTATACTCCAAGTGCGGGTCTGCAGGCCCACGGGTGGAGAGCGGGTCATAGCTTTCCCGTTTAAGTCCTGACGAGCGAATGTACAGTGCTGTACTGGTCAGGCCGAACCGCCTTTCGCATGAGAACTGATGGCAGCATTGTAGGCGACGACATCCATGCCTGACTTCGCATGTGCAAGCACAATGAACCATGACCGCAAGTCAGCCGTCGAGACTTCAGCAACCACAGTCACATGCATTAGAGCATGGATCTTCTTTTTGACCTGCGGGGGTCGGGATCTATTTGGGCAGCAGAGCATGAAAGCACAACTGCAGTCATTCCGAGACCTTTAGAGGCGGCAGATACGGATTGGCGATTGCATCTCAATTCCTGGCCAACATTGTCCGAGAATCAATATCTCTCACAGCTGCGGATGCGAAATCGCGCGACGATTCACACATTGGCCAGCTGTGTAGGCTCCTTAGTTGCTGCAAGATCTCGAGATGCTAGCTGCCTTCGAAAGGCAGTCATGCCTTTGAGGGTCGGTTCAAAGCACAATCTGCAGAAGTCGATAGGATGCCAGCAATCTCAAATGCGCCCGCTCGCTTTTCTGGTGACTGGGGGCGCAGGGAGAGCAGGCGATGATGCGCAGAGCGGACGGCGACAGCCAGGCCAGGCGGCCAGGAGGAGGCCGGGAGACGCAGCAGCGGGGCCCGACGACGCGGAGAAAGCCACAAGGACTATATTTGACTATGCGGCCCGTATGAGCACATCAGGATCATACAAGGGTCCGAGGGTCTTGCATGTGTTGAAGCAGTCCTCAAACGGTTGAAGGGTGGCGCAATACATGGGGGACCACCTTTGATTGCAAATGCTCATCAAGTTTACAAATAGTGCTAGAGGTTTGCATGCTGCTGCTCTGACTGATACAGGCGCATCAATTCAGGTTACCGAAACAGCTCCGAGGCAAACATGCGTGCAAGCCTCCTTAAAGCTTCGCAGGACGTTGAACATTGAACTCTCAGCTCAGCAGCACGCCCTGATTCTCCACAATGGCTGGAGAAAAACTAACTAATCGAGCACTCTTGGTGGCATAGTCGGGCTAGGCTGAGGGTGGGAGAGCTCGTGTTGTAGTTACCAACGAAAGTGCCCACGCCAACATACCTGGCCGTGTCCTCAACACACCGTATGTGTCAAGGAAACTGCATCTGCCATGGCTCTGTCATGTTCAAAGTTCCTGGACATGCGAGCTTCATCACAGCAAGCCCAGCCCCTGTTCCATTGTCCCCCACGTACAAAGCATTGCAGCTTCAGCGGGAGATACGAGTGCGAGCTACAGGAGGTAATCATGGGTTGTAAAGACCTCAAGATCGAGTATGGATCCATGCAAAACCTGCTCAATGCTTCTGTTAGTTTGCAATTTTGCAGTGTACAGGCGAGGACAAGTAGTCTGCCTAGTGACGGCCGTGCTTAGGTGCGGCAAAACTGATCAAGCATATGATTACTTTGTTGTGTTTACCGAAGATGGCCTCTACAGCTTTGTAAACGGAAACCTCAAGACCCAGAACCTTACATCCCCAAATGCTTGGCTCCAGAAACAGCTTTTTCCCAGCGAGCGCTGCGGTGGCCGCCAAGCCCCCACTTGGCAGCACCGACACGAAATCAAGGAGAGTCCTCAACTGTCGGCCCATGTCGCCTCAGGGGCTAGGCTAGGCTTCGATGTCATTCTCACTCTAGGGCATCGGAGCTTCCAAGGTGCACCAGGCCTCAACATCCCGGATTAATAACAACGACACTGCTTACCAACGTCGTAGTCCAGTATGGTCCAGTCTGATTCTGTCTCCGAGTGGAAAGTGGAAAGTTGCCTTTGCCTTGTGCATGGCCGCGCCCGACCCGGTTTCCCTTGCGGGGGCCACAGTGTGCACTCCGCGCCAGCCATACAGTTTAGGCAGTGCTGTAACTGGTGTGGTTGCGATGTTGTCGCGCCCGAGTGGCAGCGAGGACCAAGTCAGACTAGGACCCGGGGTGTCCAAATGAGTAGGAGTGCGGTGGTGCATGACCCAGCTGGCGTCACTCAGGGTGAACCTGCTGGTATTTCAGACGGTGGGTGCTCGGCGGGCACCCGTTGAACTTGTATTTTCTGTCTTCTAATTGCGTTTGCTGTCTTCTAACTGCACTCTACGTATGCACCGGTTCGAGCCATTGCATGTGGTGGCACCAGGCGATGTACATCAGCCTCAGACTCCATCTGCCAAGAGACACGCAGTGACTGCCACCTCCAATGTGATGACATTTCCTTCAGTTGAGCTCCGCAGCAGGTCCTGGCTTGAAAAAAGTGGAACACGGACAGGTCCGTAGGGCTACGAATGCATCGAGTCAAAAAGCTTCCTTTACAGGTTAAAGCCCTGACGACCCGCTGCATGCAGCACGGTAGCAGCTTGCCATCAACATGATCAACATCTGAAGGGCAGGAATATGCAAGCTCTTGCGAGATCTTGCGAGCCTCCATCAAGGACAATACCTGCTGCCACAGCCTGCATGTGCACTGTTGAGGCAAGTGGGCGTGAGCAGGGTGTCGGAGAGTATCAGGCAATGGACGATGCATCCGAAGATGGTTGATCAAACGACATACTGCACTCCCTCAGCTAGTGACCATACTGTGTCTGATTGTTGGGAATATGACACCAACTGTCGGTGTTTTCCTATACAAAACACAGCTATGTCCGATAGTCCTAGAGGAGACCTGAGCAACAAAGCCTTGGACAGGCAACTCGAAAACTTGCAGCCAAGTGACTCCAAATTTTGTGCTTAATCACCTAAAACCATTAGACCCAAGCTGCCTGCATCTCCCACATGCAAGCATCACCGAGCTGTACGTGATCACCTTGGGGCGGCCCACTTCTTAGAATTGACTCTTGGATCTTCGTCCCCACGCTCCCGAAACGGTAGAACTCACTCCTTTGCCGATCGCTGAAGCACAGGAGCCCTGCTGTCAACTAGGAGCAGTCCTTGTCAGGCCCTTCACCCCCCTTGGATGGCATGAAGAGGCACATCCGGAGTCACGGAGCGACCGTCCAAGGTGGAGAGCAAAACCAACCTGAGTCGGATTAGTCACGAGAAAGCAAAGATTCAAGCAACAGTCGTCTAGGCTAGGCATGGTTCGGTTCCTGCATGCACGTTTCGTGCATGATCTGAGCTCCAAGGCCTCGCAGCCATATCTAAGATGTAGAACTGGGGCATGCTTCGGGACTGTGACTGTGTGCAGGCCCAAGGGAAACGCAAACCATGAAATCCCGAAGCCGGTGACTTAGTATCCATCTTTAGCCTCGTAACAACGGATGTGAAAAACAAACATCACTGCCACGAGACTCACCCCTCAAACCATGTAGTGTCACTCCTTACAAACGAACGCACGAATTAAATGGTCCTGTGTCAGAAACCATCCTAGTATATCACAGCCAAACCTTCAGTGGCCTTCAGCACTCGAAGTGAGAAAGCTTTTTCCTACCCTTTCCGCCCTGCTTTGACGACAGAACATACAGTCGAGTCCAGCCACGCCGGGCGCCAGCGGCCGCCTTTCTCTGTAGCGCTCAGTGCCGCATTGCAGGCGACAAGGTCGGCACGGAACCGACGAAGAGGGAACTCCTGCACTACTATATAGTTCCTCCTGATGAACTGCAGTTTTTGGCAGCTTTCTGAATTCTGTTTCGGATCATTTCATCCCGAAGCATTGGAAAACCCTCCAAACCCATATGCCACAATGGCAACCCCCCACAGCGGCCTCCAGAAAGGCGAGAGCCAGGCGCCAGGCTGCACCCTCCTGGAAGCTTTCCAGAATTGCAGTTTGCAAGGGGATTGAAGCGGTTTCCGGCTTAGCCCGGCGAGGCTGCAAAAAGCAACATCAAACTGCGATGCAACAATCAGTCAGAACGAAGACATCTCTCTTCCGTCATGGTCTGCATCCGCAACGCTCATCTCGGGTGCGAATTCATGCATCAAATACTTCACTCGATTTCCGTAACGTTGGCACATCTGCCAGGTTGCACGATAGTACTTGTGGCAGTTCCACCGATGGACAGTCCAAGCCTCTGACCCTAATTCCGCTGGTATTGCACGAGGCGATCAGAAGTTCCCGCGTCCGTTGCCTAAAACTTATAGATCAGGTCACCATCGGCAATGATCATTGTCGACAGATGAGTGAAAGCCCTCCAATGAGGATATAACATGATACATCTTGCAAACCGCCCCTTGAAGGTGCTGTTGCTCAACTGATGCTTGCCGGCTTTTGAGATTCAGGAATGTGGCTGAGAACGGCTGGCGTCACCCATAGCATTGGAGAGTTGCGTTCTTGCACCTCCCAGTGAGTTGCAGCTCAGACAGTTCAAGCTACTGGGGAAACCGATGTTTCGAATGACCTGTCGCACGGTTCGGGGAGTTGCTCCCAGAAAAATTAGAAACTCGCAGGGGTGTCCCTAGAGAAGTTAAGCTTCTTTTGGAAAGACTCTTCGTGAACTGCGAAAGGAGTTCGCCCTTTATTGGAGCTGCGAGAGAAGTTGCAACACGGGGGCATTGGGGATCGGAGATTCCGGGTACGGCCGCCTGCATCTTCTCCTCGTCCGACGCTCCTGCAAATTCAATTTAGAGAAGTGGTCCCGCGCATATTTCCGGAAGCCCGGATTCAGGCCAGCATCCGTGTCGCGACACGCGAGCTCATCGCGTCGCCAATTATCCAAGCAGTGCCGCATTGTCTTTCACTCCTTATCGGCGGCAAGAACATGACAAGGACCATCGCAAGCCACTAGATGGTGCCGCGAATCATCAGTCTCGTGTATAAGATCACGAGAAGTCTTTCTGGTAGGATTCTCTTCCTTCTCCGGCGCGGCTGTTTCGGATTTGCATGGATGGGCGGAGAAGGGAGCGACAGGCCTGCCCGAGGCCTCCGGTTTCTCCTCCACGGAGCTTGCGCTTTCGCTCGGTGGCTGCCTCGAGTTGTCGCTCCAAGTTGTTGAGCTTTGGTCGTTTTGCGCTGAAGCTTCCAGGCCTTGGTTGTATTTCTCGAGTTGTACATGATCTCCTGATTCATCCAGTCGTTTTGTTTTTGTTGGCGTAGGCAGGTGCTCAGTTTGGCGTTTTCTTGTTGGCGACTTTTCTGCTTCGGCTGCTCTGCACGAAATTTGAGCCAGGACTGGTAGTGCGCGTCCCTACCGTCAGATCGTCTTGCAAATTTGCCGCTTTGACAGCTTGACGCATTAGTGTGAAAGATCTGCTGAGCGCCATGAGTGCCTGCAGGCCGACACTTACGCAGATATGCAGTCATGCTCCGAGAAAGATACGAAGCATCAAGGACAGCGCACAACCCCTCTTCAAGACGAAACACAATCTAGCAGGAACGTTGCCGATCCCGAGCGCCAGCTGCTAGCTCAAACTTGCAAATACAAACATATCAACAAGACATCCTGTGGCCAATACGAGCCCAAATTCCCGGACTGCTCCTCGCAGGCGCTGAGAACTGCATTGCAGCACACCTGATGGCCAAAGCCAAAGCAGGCTCGTGGAGGGTTTTCAGGAAACGATTTGCCGAAGATAGGCATTCCTGGATTAAGAGGAGACACGGCTTGCACACCTTTCATTTTGTCCGGTGCTTTTCGGGGGCTTTGGGTTGCAGGGGCAGCACCTTCAAGCCTTCAAGGTTCGATGCCCCCTGCAGGTTAGCAGCTCACATCCAAGCCTTGAAGCCAACCTTTCCAAGTAGGCTCATGATTCGGGGCTGGCTTCTTGCCCAGCTCTCTCAGCACTCAAAAAATTCAGTCACTATGCCTTACAGTTGGCGAAAACGCTCAACCGAAATGCCTGAAAGTCGAACTTATATATATATATATATTCAACCACTTTAGCCAATGCCTGGCTGGCGCACGTCATGTCCCACAGCGCGTCGTGAAGCGACAAGGCACGCAGCCACTGGTCGCCCTTGACACACCTCAGTTCAAAGCGGGCCCGGCGCATTTTAAATTTAAAGGCTGGAGAAAGTCAAGTCCACCGCCAAGCCCTAGATTTGGGCACCACAGCACCACTGTTCTAAGATCGTATTGACGGGTGCCTGCTCTCATTGTCTTCATCTTCAGGCGCCATCGCTTGGCAAAATCGAAATTTTCAAAGAATCCCCGTAAGAACAACGAGCAGGCCCTTCGGAGGTGCTTTGAGAACAACCTTGAAGTATCGCAATTCTACAAAATGAATGTCTCTGTGTGTGTGTTTGTGTGTCTGTGGGTGTGTAAGATAACTTGTTTGGGAAATTATCTGGTTATCTCAAAGGTGCTGACAAAGATGAGCCTCGGGTGCGTGCCAAAGGGACTGGGCCCGTTAACAACCAATACTTCGTTGTCTATAGACATCAGTGACATGTGACAAGACTGTGACAGTGATAGTGAAGACAAGCACCCTCAACTAGCCGACTAGTCCCAAGCCAGAAGAGCTCGCGCTTGCAAACTTCCCAAAACCTTCAGCCCAAGCCCGCTCGAAACTTCAGCCGGCAGGCGTGCTGATAGCAGCACCGGCGGCGGCCACGCCCAGGTCCTGAGCCGCCCGGGCGTCCAGATTGGCCAGGGCCACCTTCTGGCAGAGTTGGCAAGAGCCTGGAAGCCTAGAGTCCTATAGAGCCTGCCGTCCTACATCGCGGTCCGACCCGGTCACTTCCCTTCCCGGTTCTGCCTGCCAGCTCGAGCTCCGCTCGCAAGCCGACAGCGCCGTGCCCAGGGACACGGCGCTGGGCCGTAGCTGGGAGGGACGCTGCCGTGACCTAGGCCAGAGGACCAGACTGCTTGTAACGCCGCCAATCATCCAGTCCTCGCAGCCGCATCAGCTCGTTTGTGCCAGCAGGATTGAACCACAGAACGGTCCGCCGTCGCTCTTTTTATGCTTGTGTTGTGGTCAACATAAATGTCGATCATGGTCGCCTGTGCTTTGTTTGAACATTCTGATATTGGTCCTCATGTTGATGCTTCTTGCTGTTGTTGTTCTTATTATTGGTGCTGTTGCTGCTGTTGCTGTCGTTGTTGCTGCTGTTGATGTTGTTGGTGGTGGTGGGGTTGCTGTTGCCGTTGCTGTTGGTGTTGCGGTTGTTGCTGTTGCTGCTGTTGTTGCTGTTGTTGCTGTTCCTGATCTTGCTACTCTTATTCCTGTAGTTGATGCTGCTGTTGCTGTTTCTGTTGCTGTTGGTGTTGTTGCTGCCGTTGTTGTTGTTGTTGCTGTTGTTGTCCTTGTTACTCTTCTTATTGTTATTATTCTTGCTGTTGCTGTTGCTGTTGTTGTGGTTGCTGTTGCCGTTGTTGTTATTTTGTTGTTGTTGCTGCTGCTGCTGTTGTCGTTGGTGTTGC
The DNA here is from genome assembly GCA_003297005.1 of Symbiodinium sp. clade A Y106. Classification (NCBI taxonomy): domain Eukaryota; class Dinophyceae; order Suessiales; family Symbiodiniaceae; genus Symbiodinium; species Symbiodinium sp. clade A. Next base: position 79,797 of record BGNK01000679.1, on the reverse strand, counting down.
TGTTGTTGGTCGTGGTCGTATTGCTGTTGCCGTTGTTGTTGTTGTTGTTGCTGCTGATGTTGTTCTTGCTACTCTTCTTCTTGCTGTTTCTGTTGCTGTTGGTGTTGTTGCTGCTGTTGGTGTTGCTGTTGCTGTTGTTGCTCTCTTCTTATTCTTCTTCTTGCTGTTGCTGTTGCCGTTGCTGCTGTTGTTGCCGTTGGTGTTGCTGCTGTTGCTGCTGCTGTTGTTATTCTTGTTCTTCTTATGTTGGTGTTGTTCTTAACGTTGTTGTTATTGTTGTTGTTGTTGTTGGTGTTGGTGGTGTTTGTGTTGGCGTTGTTGTCGTTGTGGTCGTCGTGGTCGTGGTCGTTGTGGCTGTTGCTGTTGTTGCTGTTGCTGTATTTTTGTCTTGCTGGTGTTGTTGTTGGTGGTGATGGTGTTGCTGTCGGTGCTGTTGTTGGCGTTGGTTCCAACGCGATGAAATCGCGCAAAGCACACATGCGGTATGACATCCCCACCAAAACGGAACGTTTTGTTTTGATCAACTAGACTAGAGTCTTCGTTGCCTTTTTCCGATGAATAGTAATTAAATATCCCTGCATGGAGTTAACCATGATGACGTCTGTGGGACCAGTTCTTGCGTTCTCCTCAAGAGCATCCACGGCCCAGCCGTCCCTTTGCAGGAACATTCCCGAAACAAGCGCAACAAGCACAGTAAAACACTGTAAGTACCGACTCTTGACATCTTCACGTGGGTATCAACAGTTTGCGTGGTTGATGTCGCTGTTGCTGTGGCTGTCGCTGTGGTTGTTGTTGTTGCTGCTGCCGCCGTCAGTGTTGTAGCCGTCTTCGTCGTCTCGAAGTCCGAGGTGCAACCAACCAATGGCCTGCTGCCATCTTCGGACAAGGCCGCAGGCCGTGCTAGTGGCATTGTAGACGACGACATCCGCCTCACAACAGACAGGCGCCTTGCCAAGGGGTCCATGTCCTTGGGTTTGAAGTTTCGGAAGGTCTCTCGCAAGCTTGTCAAGCAACATCATAGCACATTCAGTCAATACCTTCAACAAGCCAAGTCTGCTTCCCATCTGCCGTCGCGGAAAAGGCCCTCCGACCTTCCCGCCCGCAGCCCCCTCATCAGCGAAACATCCCATTGCTGATATAGTGCGTAGCCATGTATAACAGTACTTCACATACTCTGCCTCAGCGCTGGATTGGCGCAAACGAGCAAGCAATGGGCCAGCGACCTTCACAGGCAATCCTCTAATGGTTTGGGTCGAGGTTGCGGTTTCGACAGTTTTTGCGGGTATGGTATCGGCATAGTGGTTGGAACGTCCTACCGTATCAATGAAGCCGAATTGCATCTCTGTGCTGCCAGCAAAGAATGAAACACTTGAACTCAACTCGACCCAAAAGAAGCCGGGACATTGTTGCCCAGTGTTGAGGCTTGCGTTGAACCCAAGGAATTCCTGGCGAGTCAGGCAATCAACTTCCTGGAGATCCTTGATTCCTCAACCCCCCTCGCTCCCCGCTCACCAAGACTCCCCCGCGCTACCTTCCAATCCCCCTCGCAGCCCACTTGCCGGATCGCGGTGCTGACGGCTGCAGGCTCCATCTACCAGCATTTGGGGAGTGGTGCGGGATGCAAGGAATCGCGCAGGCTTGCAGCCGTAACTACAAGCTCACACATGCACAGCCGCTTTGGGTTGGTACAAGAGCCGCTTCAGGGATGTAGTGGGCTTGTGAGAATTCGTGAAGCACTCAACAGCCTTAACATGTGCGCTTTGCTAGCAGCACTGTTGGAGGAAAGCGCCTGTTGATGGGCTGAGATCTCTTGTAGTTTGCAACTTTGGGTGATAGGATCATCTGGGGCACGGGTTCCGAACCCACTGTGTGGAAGGCACCACCTCACCGACACAGCAAGGCTGTCAATGTTTATACATATTGAAGCCTCGCTCTACGAAGTTCTCACGCGCTCGGACTGAACGACTGGACTCAAAAGCAGCGGGCAACTTACAGTGAAGCTCAACAAAACATCGTAGTCATTACAATTCGATGGCCGCATGTGAGACAGGTGCTGCAACGATGCGCAAAGGCCGACGGTTTGTTATCGCCCCCTCCAAATGGAGAACCGTGGTCAGCCCTAGCCTGCATCGTGACGAGGCTACCGCGCCAGGTAGGGAAGTTCGAGGCCCCGCCTGTGCTGGTTCCTGGGCTCCAGGACGTCTACAGGTCGCTGCTTCGCGGCTTTAGCTTGGCGTGGCCTGGAGGCATGGTCTGTCACGAGGGATCAGGAAAGGTTCGGGGTGTCGTGCGAGATTACTCTCCGTTACCAGTTGTGTATCAGATACTCTTCTGAAGCCCTGCGCGCCTGACTCTGCGAAGCCGTCGAAGTCCATGGACACGGCCAACTTCCAGCCTCTCTAAACATGCAAACACTGATTAACTGCTGACTCTGAGGCTTGTCAGACTGGGGGGTTGCAATTTGGTGCGGTGTTTCCTAGGTTTCGCGACAGACCCTCCCATGTTCGGGTAGTCCCGAACTCCTTCGCAGACTAGTGGGATGGCGAACCTAACTTTTAAATGCTTGCGCTTTGGGTGACTCTGCCCTGCTTGCATGCTAATTACAAGGCTCATCTTCCGGAGAATCGCTGAATGCACTGGTCTGAGCCTCCCAATCACGCCTCCCCCCGAAACTCAACCCCNCCCCCCCCCCCCCCCCACAAGCCCTGAAGCCACATGCTGGCTGCTAGGCCACAAGTAAAGACAAAAGAATAATGCCTCCTCTGGCTGCAGCAGATACGGCGGCACGACGTGCCACCCGGTCCGGTCGCCTGGGAGAAGAGCTGAAGTTTCAGGCGCTGGCTCGAAACCTTTGCTTTGAGACAGCTTTGGAACCTTCCCAGCCAGGCTGAAGTGGGAAATTAGAACCCGAAGACGCCAAAGAAGGGACCCGACGCGTTGAGCCGCGCATTCAGGCGAGGGAACGTGACGATTTCTGGTTTAAGCTGTGCACTTTGTGGGTTTGGCGGAGGCCATTCGTCGAGCTCGTCCGTCAGGTCTGAGTAAACTTGACAGAGGCTTCAGGAGCTATTAGGACATGGTGGGTGGCACCTTCAAGTATAGCAAGGCGAGAGGACACATGGCAACTCCGTGCTCAAGGTCGTGTTCTGGCGATGGGACGCTTCAAGCCTTCCCATTGGATTCTGTGGCTCCGGTGCATTCAAAGGTACGGGAAGCACTTCCACCTCTGCGCCGAGTCGCAGACCCCGACAGAGCTCCTTAAAGATGCAAAGGCCGGCAGCCCACTGCGCCCCTGCAACAACTAGGTGCTTGGGAATTGGGCGCTCAGTGGCGCGGGATTGGGGTCGGGTCTCGGAGCTAATGACACCGCTGAGAGTTCATGATTCAGGCACCAGGGCACCAGTCTTTCAGGCTGCTCTCGATCACTTTCAGTTGGGTTCCAAACGATCCTGAGCTGAGTTCTTAACCGAAGTAGCTTGGCAAAGCCGTACCAGCCACAGATCAGTTGAGAGCTTGTCTAGACACAAAGGGAGCCTGGATTCTGTGGTTGCAATGTGCGGTCTTCTGTCGGATCGGTGTGGTCTGGGCATTCTGGTTCCAAAGACCGGGACAACGGTAGATAGAAATACTGGGCGTCCGCGCCCAAGCCTTCGTCCGCCTCCCCTGATGGCTATGCGCACCCTTGAGTTATGCAAAGCTGCGTCAGTTGATCAACAATAGTACTTGAGATATGATGCAAAGACCCGAACCCGAAGCATGCCTAAGTTTGTAGGACTTCCCACAACGGCCCGGAAATCCTCAATGTCTACGTCGCCATGCACAGGCCTCGGGCACAGGCCTGTGTGGTTGTACCGACCACGATGACCTTCATGAGGGTCTCTGCATGAGGTCATGGCCAGCCGAAGTTATTCTCTGGGACTGAAATGTCCACAAACCAGACAAAGGAGTCACCTAAATCGAGCCCTCGCTGGGCATCAGCATGTGCCGGTGTGCGGTGTGCAGGAGAGCGACAGGGAGAGAGAGAGAGAGGGACGGAGACGGAGACGGAGGCGGAGAACGGAGGTTTAGGGTGGCTTGTGACTTTTCCGATGGCGCGCTTTTGCTCAAAGCAACCCGGAGACAGAGGGGATCGCACGCGGCGATGTAGCCTTTGCAGTCTTCACTATGACAACGATGTGAAGTCTCAACACTTCCCTAGACTACATACATGCTTTGCTGGAGGCCTGTTGGAAAGACGCTTGCAATAGATGGTCAGGCGTCTGGCGTTCCCAGCCCCCCCCCCC
>BGNK01000679.1:41014-75475 GCA_003297005.1 Symbiodinium sp. clade A Y106 | reverse complement strand
CGGCCAGGCGTCACAGACCAGGCCAGCAAAGTACACAAACCCTACGCAAGCCATAAATCCTATAACGTAGCGCAGCAGCGCCTGCTCCTGCTTTTATTAACCTTAACCTAAACTTCCCCCAACCCTAAACCCCGCCTAAATGCAGGCTCTAAGCCTAAACCAGACATAAACTGTCAACCTTAACGAACCTACACTCCAATCCTCCCTAAGCCCTTGTCGACTTGAAGCCTTATACCTTNCAACCCTAAACCCCGCCTAAATGCAGGCTCTAAGCCTAAACCAGACATAAACTGTCAACCTTAACGAACCTACACTCCAATCCTCCCTAAGCCCTTGTCGACTTGAAGCCTTATACCTTTTAACCCAACACCCAAAACTCAAAAGCTTAAGCTAGACCCAAAACCCCAAAACCCCCACAACCACCCCACAGGGGGAAGAGGGACCCCTCCACTCCATCCCACAGGAGGGGGGCCATCCTGGACCATAGACCATGGAGGGGGGGGAGGGGGGGGCCGCGGAGCGCGTGACCATAGATACTCAGATACTGAATATCTCTCAGACGTTGCCCACCCGTTGGAAATCTCAAAACCAAACTGCAACGATCCCAACACGGACGGCCCGGGCTTGGATCCCGGCATTGGGATTGATGCCCTGGAACTGGAGATTAGCAAGAAGAGCCGCGGCCTGCCGAGAGGCAAAGCTCAGTGCAAGGGAGCCAAAACCCAAAGGCTGTGGGCTTCGAGCCAAGGAGTCCTCAAAAACATGTCGAAGACCCCCAGATTTCCTGCGGCCGACCCTCCACGTGGTGTATGCAGATGTATGCTATGCACAACAGCGCTCGCTGTGACCTCGGCGTTTGAACGAGCCGTCTGCGCTCAAACGCTTCATGCTGTATTCCGGAGTGAGCGAGTGGCGCTTTGTTGGGGGTGGGCAGAATGCTGGTGAACAACTGCCCACAAGCTTGCGAGGATTCGTTGCAAATTGCTCCTTAGTGACTGTCTAGCATCTGGCGCCTCCTGTCCTACACCGCATGTGTTGCCTTGCGTCCAGTTTTGGCCTAAGCAAAGGGAGTCCCTGCGGTGGGAGCTTGAGATCATGTTGGATTCCCACAAGGTCCCTGAACCGTCAAGCAGAACCAACCCCCAAGTCCCGAAGTGTTTTGCTTTCCACGGCGCTGATCTCGAGGTGCCTGCAGCCACTGCTCTGCCCGGTCGCAGGCACTGAGTGCGGCCCCTGCCGTGATGATGTTGCCTGGCTGGTCTGAACATACCTTCGTTAAGCCTGACTCCTTTATACAGCTGTCCGGTTTGAAAACATACAACACTCTTCGTCCCGGGCTCTCAATCCCGACGATTCCACAGCGCGCAATCGAAAGGCCAGGCTTCGGAGACAGCGAAATGGAGTCATGGAGGATAATCTCTTGCCGTCATGTTGTGGGAAGCCAGCTTCTCTCGGAACTTTTTAGACGGAACGGGAACTCAGAGAGACCCGGCAACACAGTCACCAGCAAAAAACAACATCGAGGGCCTTGCAGCTGCCGCGGCGGCATTGCGGCTGCAAGGGCGAGGGCATGGACCCAAGCCGCCTGCCGGCTTTGAGCCTCGGTAGCCGATCTTTCGGAATGCATATACATAAGCGTCTCGTTGTCCTTGTCCTTGTCCCTGTCCCTCTCGCTCGCTCGCTCTCTCGCTCTCTCGCTCTCTCTCTCTCTCTGTTAAATAACGCTATCCCAATGTGACCCTAATGTTCACGATGCATTTGTGAATGCAACAAGCAGAATGGCACTGGCTCAAGACTGGACGACTGCTTGATGCACAAAGGAAGCTTGAGTGTTGTGTGACTGGGGAAGGTATTGATCTTTAGGTTGTTCTGGATTGTTTGGGTTGTATAGTGGAATTTTGCATGGTAGCGGAGCTTCGGCTCTGGAACCAGGGAAGAAGTAAGAAAGAATGGACTTCGGAGTGAGAGGGATTGGCGGAGAGATTAAACTGTTCCCTCCTCCCACCTACCACGGTGAACTGGACAAATGGGAAGACTGGTCGTGGCAGCTGAAGCGATATGTAGGATTGTACAAGCCACTGGCCAAAACGCTGATGGATGAGATTGAGGTGAATGTACAAAAGGTGGTCGCTGATAGCTTGTGTGAGGCCTACGATGTGCAGCAAACCAGCTCACAGAATAATCAACTGTCACTTTTGCTAAGCAACTGGCATACATGTTGGCACAGATCACTGATGGAGCTGCGAGAGCGATTGTTAGGAATGAAGACACAGAGAATGGCTTTGAGATTTGGCGTCCACTGTACAACCAATTTTCACTGCCTACGAGAGCTCGTGCGACGAATCTCTTGAATGAGATCATTGCCTTTCGATTGCGACAAGACCACTTGGAGAGTGATCTGAATGACTTTATTATCCTCAAGAATAGGCATGAGAAGACTACTTGAGTGCCGTTGGACAATGATCTGTTGATCACGTTGATACTGCAGAAGACTACTGGTCCATTGCAGCAGCACCTGAGGTTGAATGTCAGGAAAATCACGACGTTCACTGAAGCACTGGAGATTGTGTATAGTTATATCAAGAGCAGACACCTGGTAGTGCCAAGCACGGATATTGGAGCACTGAAAGGAAGGAAAAAATATGGATACAAAGGAAAAGGGAAAGGAAAAGGAGGAATGTACAAAGGCAAAGGAAAAGGATTCAAGGGCAAAGGAATGTTCAAAGGACAAGGAAAGAGCAAAGGTTTCAAAGGAAAGACAGGAAAAGGAATGAAAGGAAGAGGAAAAGGACAAGGAGGTTTCATAAGCGGTGTCCCGAATCACTGGAGCAAGGAATGCCCTAAAGGTAAACCAAGACTGTCAGCTTTGACTGAGGAAGAAGGACAACAGGAAGGAAATCAAGAGGAATGGAGTCAAGATGTTGAAAGGTATGGTGATGAATGGCATGACTATGACTGGAGTCAGGATTGGATTGGTTCTCTTGATGATTGGTCTGGTGACTGGTCTTGGTCCGAAGATGACTGGAGTTACTGGTCCGATGACTGGTCTTGGGGTTCTCAGGACNGGTGACTGGTCTTGGTCCGAAGATGACTGGAGTTACTGGTCCGATGACTGGTCTTGGGGTTCTCAGGACTGGTGGAGTGCTGAGCAGCCGAATGCGAGTGCATCGTCAGGTTCGCAAAGGATTGGGAATGTCCCGCGGGATCCCATCAAGAGTGAGCCATCGCAGAATGTTGCGGCCGTGACTGTCGAGACTCAGGATCAGAATGCAGCAAGACCATCCAGGACTGTTCGAGGCGCGAAACCTGGAATGATGACGAATCTGTTCGTTGGAGCTTGCTTGCTGATTGCTGCGTTGAGAGTGCTGGAGTGCCTCCGGTGCCCAGCCGGAATGTACCTGAGAATGATCAACTGGGTTGTGACGACAGACTGGTCGAGTTTCACTTGCAAGCAGGACTGGTGGACAAGTCGTGGATACTGTTCGACAGTGGANCAGCCGGAATGTACCTGAGAATGATCAACTGGGTTGTGACGACAGACTGGTCGAGTTTCACTTGCAAGCAGGACTGGTGGACAAGTCGTGGATACTGTTCGACAGTGGAGCTTGTGCGAACTGTTGTCCGGAATGGTTTGCTCCGGACTACACTGTTTTGCCGTTGAGTGAGAGTGCCCCCTCACTGCGGAGTTTGTCTGGAAAGACACTGGATGTGCGGTGCAGCTTGACTGTGGCAATGGCCACTCGTTGAGTGTGCAGTTTTTCGGGTGCACTGGGATACCGTTCCCACTGGTGAGTGTCGCCTGACTGTTGCTACAGGACTTTTGGACAGTAATGGCCAAAGTTTATCTTGCCTTGATTGATCCGGTCGGAAACCCTGTTCCGATTGTGCGTCAAGGAACGCTGATTTACTTGTGCCCGACTGTCATACCATATGCCGTGGCAGATGCGGCGAGAATGGCAGCGAGCTGTCTTCCAGAAGTGATGGATGGGATTGAGAATGAGCTTGGGTCTGTTGAGTTGCGTGGAGTGACAGACATGAATGACGGTTCGATTGACCACTTGTTCCAGATTGGAGCGCTGATTGCAGCAGCTCAAGAAATGAAGGCCAAGGAAGGCTATCGATGGGACATGTGGGAAGTGAATGAGTCGAACTTGAAGTTGGTCAGACATGTCCGAGTGCGGCGCAATGAAATGTTGGATCCAAGGATCAAACTGGCGAACAAGTCGCCAGTGCCCATCACTGGCAAATGGTCAAGATTGACTGGTGAACGAGTGACGTTCAAGCAGTACAAGGACGGCTTGACTGTTACTGTCAGAGATGAGAATTTCCTGGAATTGAGCCGGACGAGGTCGAAATACCCCAAGGAATGGCGAGGACGAGTGGAATTCGGATTGAAACATAAACCACAACTGAGGCATGTGCAGAAGACTGCACCGCGTCCACATGATCCAATGATCGGACGTGATAAGTCCAAGGTTGTGAATGATGAGATTGTCGAACTCCGCAAGGCCGATGACCCAATGGAGGTTGCTGAAAAGGCCAATGTTGAGCCTGAAGTGCTTGATCGCCAAATGAGAGTGAGTCGGAACGTCGAGGAACATGAGTCGGAGAATGCCCTTCGGTCACTGCCCCAACACGGCAGTAGAATGAAGGAGTTGTTGCTACAAGTGTTCAATCTCGAGGACCCAGAGACTGCAGCATCCCGGACTGCTGACCGGTGGATACTGCTTCCTCGGTATTGGATACGAATGCATCATGAATGGAGAGACTGCTATTTCCATCCAGATGATGCTCCTTCTCCTGTCGATGGATTGTTGAGTGATTGCTTGTGGGGTGATCGATATACAATGTTCTTCGATTCGAGTGATCCGTCGCAGATTGACACTGGCCATCAAAATGAAAGGGCTGACATTGAAATGCCTGATGGCACTGTCAAGAAATGCGAGGACTCAAGGGGTCCCACTGGTCACAAGTGGATTGGATATACATTGTTTGTTCCGCTTGATCGGCCGACTGCTGACAAGAATGCCGAGCAGCAGACTGATGACAAGATCGCCGTGAAGCCGAAAATGTTGAAGATTCCAGGTGAACCTTCGGAGAGCGAAAGGAGATTGCATGAATTGACTCATCTCCCTGACCGTGACTGGTGTGAGCACTGTGTCAAGTCGAAGGGAAGACAGAGTCACGCCGTGAGGAAGAATGACCGGCAACCAGTGACCCAGATTGATTTCTCCTTTTTGTCTACGGAGAATGATCTTCCGAAACGAACGATCTTGAATGCGACCGACGTGCAGACTGGCCATGCAATGGCGATTGTGTTGCCTGCGAAAGGCAGCATTGAGAAATATGCTGTAGCCGAACTGCGTCGATTTGTGTTCGAGATTGGTAGGACGTTTGGGATTGTTCAATATGACAAGGAGNAGCATTGAGAAATATGCTGTAGCCGAACTGCGTCGATTTGTGTTCGAGATTGGTAGGACGTTTGGGATTGTTCAATATGACAAGGAGAATTCACTGAAGGTGATTGCCAAGGACCTTTGTCGATGCGAGCAGCACCGACTGGAGAGTCAGGGAAGTGTTGGAAATGTGCAAAGGACCTTGTATGGTCAACTGAGGACGCTGTTCTCGCAATTGCAAGAGTCGACTGGCTTGAAGTTGACATCGGAATCTCCAATGTTCACTTGGTGCGTGAAACATGCACAATGGATTATCAACCGATACCTGATTGGATCTGACGGAAAGACTGCCTACAGGCGGAGGTGGTCTCGTGAGTACAATGGATCACTGTGCATGTTTGGTGAATGGATTGACGCAAAACTGCCTATCAGCAATAAAGTAAAGATTCCTAAAGGAGGATCTAAATGGTTCTCCGGAGTGTACCTAAGGAAAGGACACTGAGGCAGATGAAGTCATCCTCGGGAATGCGAATGGAGTCTTCAAGGTCCGCACTGTCAAGAGGAAACCGCCCTCTCAGCAATGGAATGCGGTTGGAGTCAGCAAAATGTTGTCAGTGCCGTGGCAGCCCAAAGGTGATGGAGTTGATTCGACTGCGTTCGTAATGCCGCCTGATCTTGGAGTGAAAGGTAGAGTGAAGCCTCCTCCAGGATTGTCACGCATCGAAGAGGAAGAAGAGGAGAATGAACAGCTTGAAGACTTGGCGCCAGGACAGAGTGAGAGTCTGACTGTTCAAGATCGTTTACAGAATGACGGCTCTGACCGTGCGCCTGCAGAGACTGTTCATGAACCTCCAGATCTTGGAGAGAATGAACCAAAGAAAGCGAGGATTGATCCAGATGCTCCTGCGACTGAGCCTGTGAATAAGCAAATGAGGATCTCAGCAGTGCATCATGTCATTGCTGGAGTGATCCAATCGTGCAAATGGCTTGNCAAAGAAAGCGAGGATTGATCCAGATGCTCCTGCGACTGAGCCTGTGAATAAGCAAATGAGGATCTCAGCAGTGCATCATGTCATTGCTGGAGTGATCCAATCGTGCAAATGGCTTGCGTCGATTGTTGGAGTTGAAGAGGTCGTTCGAAAAGATGGCACCAAGATTGATGTCGAGGTTAATGCCGAAGAAGGAGAAATTGAGCAGGAACTGAGGCTTGCAGAGCCACTGCTCTGGCAAAGCGAGTTCCCTCCTGAGGCTGAGAAGAAAGGAATGATGAAAGAGATGAACTCAATGAATGACTTTGACGTGTACGATGAAGTGCTCGTCAAGGACTGTACCGATGAACAGGTCAATGAGGCCCTGGATTGCAGATGGGTCAAAGTCTGGAGGAATGAGACTGACCTGAGGTGCAGAGTTGTTGTGAGAGGTTGTTTCCAGAATGTTGAGAAGAATGAAGAAGACAACCTGTTCGCCTCGACACCTTCACTGGTGACAATGAGATTGCTGTTGTGCATGGCAATGTCTCGAAACGGGGGAATAACCCCTTCTTGCATGCAGCAATGTCTGGCGAAGTGTACGTTTGACCACCAAAGGAGTTCTACCCGAATGGCGACTGTCTCTGGAGATTGAAGAAGGCTATGTATGGATTGAGACAGGCCCCAAAATTGTGGCAAGAACACTTTGCTGAGGTAATGACCTCGAAATTGGGATTCAGGAGATGCAACAGTGATCCGAATCTCTACTGTCACGAATCTGGGAAACTGTATGTGCTTGCATATGTCGATGATCTGTTGGTCGTAGGGACTGATGAAATGCGGAAGGATTTCACGTCCAGACTGTCAGAAGAGGTTTTGCTCAAAGAGACTGGTCAGCTTGTGCCAGGGACTGAGCACACCTTTCTTGGCAGAAGATTGCGACACAACGGTGATTCGATTGATGTGTGCGTGTCACAAACATACATTGATTCGATCCTGGATCTGTATGGAATGAAGAATGCCAAGCACAAGTTGCGACGACTGGTTCTGTGACGATTGTCAAGACTGTTTCGGACACACCGTTGAGTCCTGAAGAACACTCGGTGTACAGGACTGCATTTGGAAAACTGCTTTGGTTGGCACTGATCAGCGGTGACATTGCTTATGCGACGAAAGAACTGAGTCGGGATGTGACTGCCCCGACAATGCAGAGTGTCGCAAAGCTTAATTAAGCATTTGTTGCGGTATCTGATTGGTACCAAAATGTGTGTCTTGATTGTCTGTTGGCAACTGTTCGTTGGAAGTGAATGTCTATGTGGATTCCGACTGGGCTGGATGTTCTAAGACTGGGAAGTCGACCAGCGGACCCACTGTGAACATCCTTGGGTGCAACATGGTGAGCACTGCCAGGACCCAAGGTACATTGACATTGTCGAGTGGTGAAGCGGAGTTGTGTGCGATTGGCCAAGGAGTGTCGGAAGCACTGTTCCTGCGGTCAATGTTGCTTGAAGCAAAGCTGGCAAAGAAAATCAATGTGATTGCCCACACTGACTCAACTGCCGGTAAGTCAATGGCGACCCGCTTTGGCACTGGGAAGAAAACAAAGCACGTGGAACTGAGGTTCCTATATGTGCAGAATCTGGTGCAAATGGGTTTGCTGCGAATGGCAAAGATTGATGGCACGCGGAATCCCGCAGACCTAATGACCAAATATGTTGCCACTGATGTGCTACAACGGTTGAAATCCCAATTGGGGTGGTTTCGAATTGGTTCAAAGGTAATGCGGATTCTGATGCTCATATGACTGATGATCATGTTGCCGCCCTGAATGCTCATTGCATGCCCCGCCCTCCCGCCCTGAGTGCGCGTTCTCTTCACTGTGCGTGCATGTACTCTGCCTGCACTGTGCGCGAATGCTTCTCTAGGCGTCGTAGGACTGAAGTCCACGCCGAGGGACTGAGTGCATGAGCTTCTGATTGCAGCCGATTGCAGTGTGTGCATGTCCTTGAGTGAGTGAATGCAACATNCTAGGCGTCGTAGGACTGAAGTCCACGCCGAGGGACTGAGTGCATGAGCTTCTGATTGCAGCCGATTGCAGTGTGTGCATGTCCTTGAGTGAGTGAATGCAACATGTCAATGCTGTCTTCTCTAATGTAAAGTGAAGCCGTCTGCTTTTCATGACTGCATGTGCACTGTTTGTTTCCCTGCAAAGCCCAAAACCAAAGAAAGAGAGTGTGAGAGAATGAGAGAGCTTTCCGATCCGAAATGTTTTCTTCGACTGGTAAAAATGCAAGATTTGGCGATCTCGAATGAGATTGGATTTTCGCCGAAATGTTTCTCTCGATCGGTGTCGCCGAATGTCGAATCGAGTGATTGCAAGTGTAGGTTGCAATGCAAGGGACTGTCTGAGACAATTTGCTTGCCGAATGAGATCAATGTGTTTCCCCGAAATGTTTTCTCTGAATGCTTCCTTAGTGCGACTGTAGATTGCTCCGAGTGCCTCTGCGACTGCCTCCTTGCTTCGACTGTAGCAATGGCTAACCCCGCAACGCCGACTGTTCGGGAAGTCCGCTATGAAGAGATGACTGGAGAACAGCTGGCACATGACCTTGCCAGAATTTATGGCCGGAATGTCACTGACATCCAGACTGATGGTGTCCAAGTGACTTTGGTCACGATGAATGCGGCAGGTGAGTTGCCGTTCGACAGGCCAGACTTAGCGCGACTGGCAAGAGGCGAGCGATTTGTTCGCCCGATTGACACAGTAATGGTTACTGCAAGGAATGGTGGCAGAACTCTGTTGGTTGATGGAGAGATTGCTTCCTCAGTGCCACTGGAAGCAATGACCAGCAATCAGATGATTGATGCGAATCTGGGAATTAGGCCTGACTCCAGGACTGCAGCAATGTTGGTTCAGCCGAATGCTGGGCAGACTGCTTCCGCTGGAATTCCACCGACTGTTCCAACGCCTGGGACTCTGAACCCAGAGATTGGAAGGAATGATTTTCCGGTGGAGTCCTTGCATCTGATGAATGAGACACTGACGACACACCGGTTCTCGAGGAATGGTCCGGTGAATCGAGAAGTGTCTGCCGCACTGTCTCGAATGGACATGGGCAAGGATGTCACGAAAGTTTGGCAGCGACTGGATGAATATGTGACGACTGACAGCCAAACGGAATGCCACAAGATTGAAATGGATGCTGGTGCGATTGCCAACCGACTGCACGATGCACAGGTCGGACTGGCAGAAGCAGTGTATCGCCGCGAGTGGAATGACGAATGGGCTCCGATCCTGTCCCTTTTGATCCCTGGGACACGGAGTGGAGGACTGTCGGGATGCAGATTTGAGCACCCCGATGAGCATTCGAATGGCCCAATGTCAAGCCTGAGATTGAGAATGAATTCTCTGGGCAACAATGTGGTCCAGAATGGCCCGAATGAGTGCATGGTGGAGACTGCCTGGTACACAATGTCCAAGGCAGAGAGAATGTTCCTTGAGAAGGGACACTGGCACATCGAATGGAAGCTCACTGCCAATGCGAAGGAGAATGTGGTGCATGATCTGGTGAATGTCTACGACTGGATAATGCTTCCCGCGAGTGTCGGTGAGAAGTTCTTTCGGAATGGCACGATTGAACTGTCGAAGTTCCCATGCCATCAGCTGAATGGCAGCTCTTGTGCACTGTCAGCAATGCGCAAGACTGTGCAATGGTACTGCCAAGGATGCTTCGATGAGAATGCCGACTACGAGGGAGTTGTCTTCGTTGTGAGACGACGAAGAAAAAATGAAGCCCAGCGCAAATGGGTTACTGCTTCGAATGGGAAAATGAAGTTGGAGAATTACTTCAACCGTCAGTTCACTGACCACATCTCCACCCAGAATGGCTAGCTGGAGAATGACGACGAGCATGTGGGTGTTGCGAATGTGCCCAGGAAGTGGATCTGGAATGTTCCGGATGATGCTTCTCAAATGAGCATGGGCATTATCAGAATGCCGCCGACTGAGAACATGATGTGCCGCCCGCATGGCACACCACTGTTCTGCCTTGCAGAAATGGCAGAATGGAATCGCCTGGCCACTGTGCGCCACAATGGCTTGATCGAGTGGCGACTGATGGGACACACAATGGTCCCCTTGGTAGGACTGCATCACGACTGCTCGACCTGGGACGAGTTGTATGAAGACGACGACGGCGAGCTGGTGAATGCTTGGAATTGCCCTACCTCCTCGAATGCCCCAATGCCATCCAAGAAGGCCAAGACAATGGCATCATCAAGCCCGGCGACTGTCCTCTCGGATCTCGCGAATGCTCTGATCCCGGGAGCCGAGGTCGTCCTTCGAATGAATGCGAAGGCAAAGTGAGCAGCAGCACTGAGTCGCAGTGATGATTCAGGAGTGCTTTGTCGAATGCTACATTTTGGAAATGTGAAGTCTATGTTGAAATGTTGAATGGATTTCTTCCGCGGATTGCAGCGAATGAAGTTCTCGGATTCAATGTTGTACAGAGCATTGCCCGACTGTGAGCACATCGACTGTACAGTGCAATGTGCCTCCCACTTTTGCGATTGACTCGAATGATGTCTTACCGTTCGANACAGAGCATTGCCCGACTGTGAGCACATCGACTGTA
Source organism: Symbiodinium sp. clade A Y106 (assembly GCA_003297005.1). NCBI lineage: Eukaryota > Dinophyceae > Suessiales > Symbiodiniaceae > Symbiodinium > Symbiodinium sp. clade A. Next base: position 64,477 of record BGNK01000679.1, on the reverse strand, counting down.
CAGTGCAATGTGCCTCCCACTTTTGCGATTGACTCGAATGATGTCTTACCGTTCGAGCAAAAGTCCACGAATGAGAGCAATGCATCTGCGTTTGTTTTCTTTCAACTGTTGGCGAATGATGCTTTGATTGCTTTACTGTTTCGTGATTTAGTGATCTTCGACTGAAGTCAAGATCAAGGGACTGTGTTAAATGAGACTATCTCAGTGTGACCCTGATGTTCACGATGCATTTGTGAATGCAACAATGCCGAATGGCATTGGCTCAAGACTGGACGACTGCTTGATGCACAAAGGAAGCTTGAGTGTTGTGTGACTGGGGAAAGGGATTGATCTCNTGGCTCAAGACTGGACGACTGCTTGATGCACAAAGGAAGCTTGAGTGTTGTGTGACTGGGGAAAGGGATTGATCTCTAGGTTGCTCTGGATTGTTTGGATTGTATAGTGGAATTTTGCACTCTCTCTCTCTCTCTGTCTGCTTGCACACATATGTATCCCAAACCATTGCGTGCAACGGAGGATTGAATTGAACCTCAAGCGTTCACCTTGACTGTGAAGCAAATCCGGGCTCGACACGATCAACATGCCTTGTCCAAAACACTCCGGGTCACGGCAATGGCCGTGCCATGGGCAACCACCGGATGGATACGGCGTTCCGGTCCTTATCCAAGGTCAACGGCCGCTTGGACTTCGCACTTAGGATTTCCACCCTGCTGGTTTTTATCCGATACTAATCAGTGTTGTCGGGGTTAAGCCCGGCCAGGTTCAAGTAACTTGCGCCACCCCCCAAACAATCTCCCAATTGCTGCGACCGAGCACACGACATTTGTGGCCACAAACTCCGAAAAATAAACTACAAGCAGATCGTCAGAAACTTCGCCCTCGACTGCTTCCATGGTGCCGACGACCACGAGCTGCAGCGCATCCAACCAATCGCACAACGGGGCCATGCCAATGCCATGAGCGACCAGCTTTCGAAGCGATTTGGTTTCAGCAACGTCAGGGCTCAGAATGTCTTTATTTGTTGCTTTGGCGATTTCGGCATCCACTGCCAGGTTTCTCGGCATCGTGCTGGGTGCAGTGCTTCTGCGGCGATGAGGCGCACGGAGTTCTTTGGACTTTACATGTCCTTGCCTTCCTCTGCCTCTGCGGGTCTCTAAGGTTTACGTAACTCCAAAGCAACTGAGGCGTCGAGGCTTGGAAGATGTAATCGGATGCCTCGAGCTTGAGTTCTGCTTGTGACCATGACTACCTTCTATCATTGACCCAACTCAGCGGCCAGCCCGTCCTGTAGCTTTCAGCCGACCGGCCCCGATGCAAAAGCAGGGCGTGCACTGTGCACCAGTTCAACGCCCAAGTCCAAACCCGTCGACTAGGTCTTGCAAGAAAGAGTAGGACACGTTAGACTGTCACCCGACAAGGTATGGCCGGAAGAACCACGGCGAGGAGGAGGCCCAGCGCGAGGATGACACGAATCATCACCTCACATTCAAGGACTTGGAGCTTCGGCGACAGCGGCTACAATAATGCCGGGGCCTGTTGTTTTTTGGGGGGTTACATGTTCAAACAACGTGACATGTGAACAGCACTCGATGTCTGGGAGGGCTCGCAGCCTGCAACCTCTTGGCGAACACTTCCGGTGGAGATGTAGCGATTATAGGCACAGGGCATATATGCCAAAGCCCCACCTCTGAATCCACTCAGAGATGAGTAGAACCCTGCTTTCGTGATGCAGCACGGCCCTTCAGGCAGGGACCGGACACGCGAAGGACGTAGAGCGAAATAGTTCCGCTGTGCTCCCCTACTTCGCCCGTCGCATACCAGCTGGAGCCAGTAACACAGGGAGGTTCGGATCATCACGAGATGAATCACGGGTTTCTGCGCAAACAGAAGAGCAGCTTTGCGGCTTGGGGATCAGTGCGTGGTAGCTTCCGCGTGCTGCGTGTGCATAAAGGCTTGGTCTACAACTAAAGCTGAGACTGAAATGATTCATGTTGAGCTTTCAGATTGGAGGCCTCCGGCTTCGATCAATCCCAGTGGTTATGCCAGCACAACACAAACCGGCGGCGAATACTACTGGGCGACTACTGCTCGGACACAAATCTCGGACTTCTATCCTCACAGGCTTACGCGGCATGTGAAGGAAAGCCGCTTCGAGCTCCCGAATCAAGTGCATGCATTCTCCCGAGACCCCGTTCTCGAGGTCACAGCATAGACCACTAAGGGCAAACACCCAAACAGATTAATGCTGCTTGAGAGACGGCTGTTAACAGAAAGGCTTTTCCTGGACATCTGGTTGCATGAAACATGATTTCGGCTAGGGTATACGGCAATTCAAAGGTTGCTATCACACAACGATCCTTTTTGTACGCTCATGTCGCTGCATTGCGAAGCTCCACCTGCGGCGCAGAGCTGGTACGGGTGCGTACGTGCTACAATTCCGAAACACTGGGCACATGATAGATTGAAACGCTGTAGCAGGAATGCTCGAAAGAAACACATAGTTTAAGCACCACCTATGTTCAGAGAACTTGGGCTGTTAAAACGGGAAGCGGCAAGTAAACTGGTGGAATCCTGTGGCGCTCTCGTGCAGCAAAGTCTGACCAAGCATGAGGCGGCCCAAGTGAAGAGACAATCGGCGACAAAAACAAAACGCAACTGCACCTATTTCTGTGTGTTTCAAGTGCTTGTGCATATACCCGGCATACCCCTGCCAAACCACCCCCTCGCCAAGGAGCCCTGCTAGGAATCCAGAGCGTCGTGAAACGGGTTCTAGCACCTCCGAGTACACACTGCTAGCCAAACTCCATGCATATGTATAGTTGGGGCAAGCAGGTCGTGCAGTTCGTCTAGAGGTTCTTACAAAACGGAGGAAAGCTTTATAGTACAAGAGCGGCATCAGAAGTTCAGCAAGACCTGCGCAAGCCCTTGAAACACAAGGGTAAAAGGTAAAACCTGAATCGACTGGGCACATTTGACATGCTCAACTGGGCACCTCTTCGTGAGGCGCCGGCAGCTCCAGAGCTCTGCTCCTCAGAAAAGCGGGGAAAGGGGTGGGGGAAGGGTCCCGCCTCTAGAGGCAAACCCTAAACCCTAAACCCGACTTAAGCCTGTAGAGCCTCTACAGAGGCAGTGGCATTTGGAATTCTTTTTCGTTCTACTGGGCTGCCAGGTCCCTCATGGCAGTGTTCGGGGTCACGGCACGAGTTTCGAGGTGATTTGCGATCGAGTTCCAGATCGCTTCAAAGGGCGGTTGCTGGACATCGTACGACATCAAGGCTTGACAGGGACCGTGAAGGCTTAAGCATGCTGCCGCAAGCTTCGGCTGATGCAGTCCACATGCGGTGGAGGCACTGCTGGATCCTCCGCCGCCACTGGAAGAGCGACAAAACGATGAAAACGAAAAGGCACACCGCGGCGACCTGCCGAATAAACAGAGGAAGCAGGATGCGAACACTTCACTCGTGTGCGAATTCCTTTACTCGCCGTTTCGGCCCAAAGTTCGTGCTGAATCCTCTGCAAAAAACATATTATGAACTCACGGCGAAATTTGCCTTGATTCGCAGTCGTTGCCCAATTGCAGAGCTACGTGCGTTTCCATGGTTAAGATGCTCTCCGATCCCGGGCACTTCCGACAAGTGTACCCTGCAATGCACACCAGGGCACGCGGCGATCTGCGTACCACACCCAGGCAGGCTTGGCGACCTTACACTGTGGTGAGACTCCAGTCTCCTTAGAAGGACACCTTGTCTTGGGTGACATATACATCTTCGGGATTTCAGAAGGTTTCGGAGCTATGCTTTCCTGATGTCACTTTGCAAACCGGAAAAATCAAGAAAAACCAGCTTGCTCTATGGACACTTGCAAGTCGGAGCAAACCCCAAGCCCGAGCCGGCCCGGGCAAGCCCGCGACCCAAAGCAGTGAGCCCTAGCACCACGCCTGCCAAAGCGCGTCCTGCAAACAGGCAGCAATGCCGGACTCCTTAGCAGCAGAAGGAAGGACACTAAGGAGGCGGGACGAGTCGGGGATCAAAAGGGTTCCGACGGCGCTCATCATGGAAGAGCTGCCTGTGCAAGCAGCAACACCTTCCACTTCACATCGACTCTCTCCTCAGACAGTGTTGTCGTTTCACCCTTGATGGTCCGACACGCGGAAATGCAACAGCTTGCATTCGTCCTGCAAACACCAGACAATGTTGTCGTTTCACCCTTGATGGTCCGACACGTGGAAATGCAACATCTTGCATTCGTCCTGCAAACACCTTTCAAGTTGAACCTCCCAACGTGAACCATCTATCTATCTATCGACTTATCTGGCTGTTGATCTAAACTGCTTCATCCCGGAATGACCTTCTTCACTTCTTCACGGATAAAAATGTAAATTTCGCGCCACCGTCGTGGAACTTTCGCGGAGGCATATTTAGATACCTTTGCGAGCTAGAACCCTGATTCCTTTGAGGATTCTGTTAAGGGTTCCTTTTGGTGTTCTTTTTAGGCTTGCTGTGAGGGTGCGCTTGATAAGTTCTTTGCAGGGTTCTGTTGAGGGTTCTTTCATGATTCGGAGGCTTCATCAAAAACCCCTAAGACGGCCTGAAGCAGCTCAACAGAAGCCTTGAAGTTTTTGGGAAAGGCTCCCACAAACTCTCAATCAATTATGCCAGCAATGTCCATTGGGGGGTTGGCCTTGATCTGGCTTCGTCGACTTTAACGCCACTTATGCGGAACTTACGCGTTAAATTTTGTACAGGAACCTAATTTTTGAGGTTTGTCGTTGCTTAAACACTTGCACCAAGAGAAGCAACAATACTAGCATTGGCGGTAGGGCTGTTGGAAATGGTAGCAACACCGCAACAGCAGTAGCACTAGCAGTAGCAATCGTGGGTAGGACGTAGGAGGTGGGAGGCAGTAGCCGTCGGCAGTGGGTCGTAAAAGGTTTTCAGTAGTAGGTATGGCAGGTAGTGACAATAACTGCGTGACGGTAGTAATAGTAGCAGTAGGAGCAGTAGTAGTAGCAGCAGCAGTAGTAACAGCAGCAGCAGTTGCAAAAGCAAGAGCATAAAGTCATAGTGCTAGTAGTAGTAGTAGTGGTAGTACTAGTGGTAATACTAGTAATAGTAACAGGAACAGTAATAATAAGAGTAAAGGTAAGAGCAATAGCAAGAGCAAGAGCAATAGTCATCGTAATCGCCATCGTTATCGTAATAGTAGTAATAGTAATAGTAGTAGTAGTAGTAGTAGAAGTAGTAGTAGTAGTACTAGTACTAGTACTAGTACTAGTACTAGTACTAGTAGCAGTAGCAGTAGTCGTAGTAGTAGTAGTAGTAGAAGTAGTCGTAGTGGTAGTGGTAGTGGTAGTGGTAGCGGTAGTGGTAGTAGTAGTAGTAGTAGTAGTGATAGTAGTAACAGTAACAGGAACCTATCAATAACAGTAAGAGTAACAGTAAGAGCAATAGCAAAAGCAACGGTCATCGTAATCGTCATCGTAATAGCCATAGTACTAGTTAAAGTCATATTCTAAGCAAGAGAAATGGTAAACGTAGTATGACTACTAGTTATAGTAACAGTACGGGAAGTAGCCTAACACAGAACTTTCGCAGAACAAAATTAACTTTCGCGGCACCATCGCGGAACTTTCGCGAAGCATATTTATCTATGCAGTTGGCGGCTCATAGAAACTATGCCACAAGGAGCTTTAGATCCACTACCAATCTATCGATCGATCGATCTATGCATCTATCTATGGCTATCTAGCTAATCAAGCTATCGGACTCTGTATCTATCTATCTCTATCGCAGCTGTCTTTATGCATCTATCCACACAAGCTATATTAGGATGTGTAACTTCCGAAGACTGCGTGACCGTGACTACCATAAAGCCAAGAAAAGGAGGGTTCAGAAGTTGGGAGGAGGCTTGAAACTGCCAAGGCAAGCCGCTGAGACGCCGTAGAGGAGGGTGCAGACAGCTGCTTGCCGGCAAGACCCGGTGCAGCCGCTACAGTCAACCTGGGTAGGATTTTAAATCTACTCGAAGGGTTTACACTGTGGAAACTAGGCACCCCAGACTTCGAGAACCATGCGACCGTCTGGATTTCCCCAAACATCAGGTTTGGGGTTGTGTTAGTCGACTGGTCCGTTGCATACGGTCTTGTGCAGCGCTCGGATCTTGGCAGCATGTATTGTCGAGTGCTCGACACATGCCGATGTTTGACCTTCGCTCTCGAACGGTCAGAAGGCGTACAGCCCCTCCTACTCAAGCCACGATATATCACTATGTACATGCACATCGCGTTTGTATGTGACGGAACAAGCAGCACCGCTTGTCTTAAGAGGTCTTCTCGGGCTCCCTGGCCCGAGCACCGGCTTAGACCAAGGTGTCAAAAGAGGTCCTCTGCCGCTTCGTGTCACGCTCAAATGACTCAGAGAATGTGGCATCCAAGAGCATCCGCACCACTTCCGCATGGCCGGAGGACAAAGCAGAAAGGAGAGCATCACCTGCGGCAGCCTTGGCGTCCAGCAAATGGCGCACCACCTCGGAGTGACCTTTGCGTGCAGCCCGAGCCAGTGCGCTTTTGCCCTTGTGGCTGACCTGGCTGTCGAGCTTCAGGGCCGAGACTGAAACTATATACTCAGATCGAACGGACCTGACCTTTCCAGGTCCCTCCCGCCTTGTCCTTGTCTGCCCGGGCTTCAAGTAGAAGGCAGACCACTTCTGCATGCCCATGGGTAGAGGCCCAGAGCAGTGGTGTCCTTCTCAAGATGCAGAGAACTCGCGCAGACAGGTCGAAGTCTCTGTCCTGTCCTGTGAAAAATCGACGAGTGGAGTTGAGAGTGAATAACGAACAGAGCGAGAGAGAAAGAGAAGTTACGAAGAGACAAAAGACAACACACCTTGCAGATAAACAGTAAAAAAGAGACAAGTGCGTTGAGTTACTTGCGTGGAGTCCGATGCTAGCCAGATCCCCGTGCCATCTAGTCCCGCAGGGTCCTTCCAGAAACATCTTCCGTGTCTGCGTCGACTCTGGCCTCCAAGAGCAATCGAAGAACCTCCACATGGCCGCGGGTCGAAGCGAAAGCCACCGGGGTCCAGCCCGAAAGGTTCGGCCGGTTTGGGTCGACCTTGGACTCCAGCAGCAATCCTGGCAGGGCCCAACCGCACCCACACTGCAATGATGCCCTTTGCCTGCAACTGCCGGGGTCTTATGATACGTTCGCCCTCCGAGCTGAATTCACCGAACCTTAGAACCTCTAATAGTCTGCTTGAATACCCTAACTGAACGCAGCCCAGAGGCTAACAACCTCTGCGTGGCCGTGGCTGCAGGCCCAGGCCAAGGGCGTTCGCCCGGTCCGGTTGCCGGCATTCGTGTCCACTCCAGCCTTGAGCCTCATGTCACAACGCAATCAGGACTAATGAGAGAAAACTTTTTCGAAACCTTATCTGGTTATACGTTCATAGCACCGTGCGAAGCGTGGCCCGAAGCGCTGCTGAAACGGCCCGGGTCTCAGCTGACGAACAACTTCGGCATGACCGTCCGCTGATGCCAAAGATAAGGGGGTCCAGCCAGTGCGGCCGGCCTGGTTCCTGAACTTCGGTGAGTGTTGAGCACGGGTTCGAGGTTTCCTAAGCACCCCTAATACTAATGGCCCTAATAGGCCCTAAGACCTGACGAAACATGCCCTAAATCTGGAGAGCTGTTCTGGATGAAACAGGCATGCGTTGTTGTTGTTGCTGCTGTATCTTTATCAGTCTAACAATCCTTGCGATGTAATTCTACCAAAGTATCACTATAAGCTAGCACTACCACAATATTCATCCCTTCAATGATGCGCACAATTCCAACACACAGAGACGTATATACAAACACAAGCACGAGCACAAGCAAGCAGGCATGCATACATACATGCATACAGCCGTACATAGGTACGTGCGTGCGTGCGTACATAGATACATACGTACATACATACATACATACATACAAGTTCATTGTATTTTGGTGAACCAAGGCTCTTGTCAACCTTTGTCTGCAGCAACAGGTCGACGACTTCTACGTGTCCGCTCCTGGGTCATAGTTGGAGAGTTTATAGGGCCTGTTGGCACTGATGAACGTTCGGGAGCACGGACAGATTTTGAAGAGGGATGTGATTCAAGTTGCAGAAATTCAGGTACAGGGCCGGCAGTGTTGAGTGTATAGATTCTCGAGCTACGACGAGGGAAGACTTGAATCGTCTGCTGAGGAACGAAGACGCTCTCGCCAAGGGCGTATACAGATTTCGATCGTGGCGGTTCACATCCGCCTGGGTCGAAGAATACCAAAGCTCGAGGTTTACGGCAAACTGAATTTGTTTGCTCAACTTCTGGAGACGTAATGCAACAAACGTGGGACTTAGTAACCGGGGCGGTTTGAAGTTGAGCTATGTGCCTCATGAAAGGTGTGAACACTGCATTAGATTGAAGGGTGAAAAGCAGTGACAGGCGCAAGTGCGCAGTTGGCTGTTGAGGGCCCAGCACCCCTTGCTGAGAGATTCGAGAGTGCGTACTGGTTCCTTGCTCGTGAGAGTCTTTGCTAAGCACGAAGAGAGCAAGCAAGGAATTCTGCTGACGGTGGGCCGGCGAACAGCGTGTTTGGAGCCTTTACGGTTTAACTACCAGCAGTTGCACTTGGCGCTTGACGTTGCCTCAGCCTCGAGCAGCAGGCGCACGACTTCCAGGTGCCCATCGCGGCACGACGCAAGGAGAGGGGGCTCGGCACCTTCGTAGGACGAGGCGCTTAGTGACTTAGTGCTTGGGCTCGTGTCCTCGAAACGGAAAAACAAGTGACGAGCTGACTCAGCTGACAGGTGCTGGTCATGTCCAAGCCACCCAAATCAGGATCCTGAGGCCTCTGCAGCAGGGCCTCTAACTTCGCATGGTTGCTGTTGGCTGCCGCTGACAAGAGTTCTTGAACTTCAGACTCGGTAGTCGGCAAGAACTCCAGAAGCACAAGCTGTAGGGTCTGTTCGGCCAGCACCTCGAGCTTGGTATCGTCGGCGAGAATAGTGCCGTCTCTCAGTATCCGCTGCTTAAACCTGGGACATCCGCACAAAGAAGACAAGTGCCGCTTCAAAGCGCGCACGCAAGCCATCTCCGGATACTCGGACAACTTTAGAGTCGCGACTTCCTTGCCCGTAGCCATCATCTGCACGCACAGCATCGAGGAACGAGCTGCACAAACTGCCCACGATCTTTCTGAAGCTTTCGGGCAGGCTTGGGCCCGGCGGCGGGCAAAAGGGAAACTCAGCGAAGTCCCCGCACCGAACTTCGACATTCCTGACGCAACTACCGCTACTGGCACGGTTAGTTGCTCCGCTAGCTCTCGTCGTCTGGCTCCCGGGTCCCAATGTCACCACTGCCAACACCGTGACAGGAAGTGTGTGTACATAAACAAGTGCACAACACACTGCCGTTTTACCCTCAACATCACAATCGACTCACGACTTGCCCCCCGGGAACGAAAGCTGAACAAGAACAAGAGGTAGGGTGCAACAGTCGTATCAGCCGCCGTAGCAACACGAGTCTTTACTTTCTCGCGGACGGGTGGCAGGGTTCAGGCTCTGGGCAGTGTCGCAGTTGCCACCGAGGTTCCTGAAACAAGAAAGGGCGTTGGGGCCCTTGCTGCATGAGACTTAGGCTAAACGTGTCGTGTAAATTGGTCCCTGGTGCAGACAAGAGAAACATTTCATATACTTGGGCGCAAAAGTCCCCTCGAGTTTCCCCTAGTGTATTCTTCTTTTGAAACACACGACCAGTGTAACTCAATGCATGGAATACTTGTCAACAGCGAGATCTTGCCTGACATCAACTGCCGTTCCGACGGCGATTTGGCAGACTCGTGCGTCCACACTGAAAAGCCCGACATCCTGTTGTGAAGTCGCAGACTTGTCCTGACCGAGACTGAGACCCAGCCCAAAAAGAACCAGCGAAGTGTAGACAAAGTCCTAGGTGGGCGAGTCCCAACCTTGTTACCTCAATGCTGACTGAACAACGAAAAACTGACACTTGCGCACCCTTCAGCTTCTGGCTAGTTTGCAGAGAGATCTATCCTGGAGCTCTGTGGATGTGAGCTGATAACAGGAGATTGCAGGTCTACATTCAGGTGCGCTGGAACCAACATCCGAAACCCCGGAAGCTAGCATCCCAAGCCGAAAGCCTGCTGCCTCATTCTTAGCCCAGCATCTCCACCACCGAGGCCGCAAAGAACTTTTGCCAAAGCTGATCATCACCGTTGGCAAAGGAGCGCGCCAGATTCTCATACCTACCAATCTACCAACCAAGACACAACGTTCGTCCCGTCACCTCTGCGACGTGATAACAGCAGATGCTGCTGCTGCTGTTTACTTCAGCCTATCTGTTTTGTCCATCGTCCAGCTCTGCAGATCAAACGAGATGGCTTCGCTCAGAATGGCAGCTTTCCGTACCACAACAGGGAATGTTCATGTAGGGGCCGGAGAATCAGAGACAGGCTCCGAGGGTGATTGTTTCGCCGCCAGTCATGCTCAGCTTCCAATGTGGCCTATGGAGAGGACAGCAAGTCTGCAACAGCAAGACAATCGAACCAGACGAGAAGGAAACCAAAACTCCCTGCTACAAAACACTTCTCGGTCTTGCCCGCCCTTGGACATGGCCTCCTGTTCGTAAGCTCCAGCAGTCCGAAATCTGCGCGTGCGGAGTATCCCGGCCGGAAGTCGCTTAAGGCCTCGTTGAACAAATGCCCTAAATTGGAACATGAAGCCCTACCTGTTCCAAGGGTGAGATTTGCCTTATTGGGCTTCTCTAAGGCCAGAAGAACAATATGGAGTGGAGGTTTTGGGCCCTTGGACAACTATCCTGGTATGTACTGGTAGTGACGATCCGTCAGCATCACCCAATCGATCAAGCCAGGCAAACCCGCAAATCTAGGTCTGTTCAGCCTCCTCAGGGTAGGTTTGGACCAGATGAACACAGTTTTAGGCTCCTATCGAGCAGGAGCTGTAGTACTATAGGGGCCTACATAATTACCAATGCTATCTTGGGGGCTCTTTATTATGATTATAGTATAATGGGCCCATGTTAACTGTAGCAGTGTCGGAGTTTCCAGAGGAGCAGGTTCCCCTGCTGGGCCTCAGAGATGTTGGCGAAAAAGCTGTGGACGTCAAGAAGTTTGAAGGTACCTCCGAAAATCTGCATAAGGGCAGAAACTTACGTTCAAGGTGCCAGGGCGCTGGAAACTAGCGACTCTTGAAACTTGATGCATGCAAGGCACGTGCCCCTACGAAAACATAAGCTGTTCTAAGAACAAGTAGGATGAACAATGACATCTAGCGGGACGTGACGGAGAGGTTCAAGCACATGCCAGCAATGCCCACGAGTATCCAGTGGAGTCTCTGGCTTTCACAAACAGCGGTCCGGCAGTAAGACATGCGTGCCCAATTTTCCTGGCTCTACACCATACACCTCATAAGCTGTGAAGGATGAGGAATGCAATTTCTGTTGCCCAAGCTGCTGTCCATGTCCAGGCGGTAGTATGCAGGGTTTGTGCGCTGAATGGGACCTCGTATTGTTTCACAGGAGCAAGAGCTCCCTCATCACAATACTGGCATCACACTTCAGCACAAGATACATTGACATGCTGTTCATTATGCTAATTATATAGTTGAGCTCATCATAAGCGATGTTCCTGACCTTTGCTTGGAGCGAATCTCCATAATTTCCCGGACGTGCCGCAGACTTACCGTTTCACCCTCACGAAACCTGTCCTGACCCTCATGCAACTCTGAAGACTACACTTCGTTTGTATAAGAGCGTAAGGATAAATCAGTAGACTCAGTAGACAAAGGTCCAAGATGCTCAGAGCGGCGAACATGTACAGCGGCGGTGAGGACGCCAGTGGGGCGGCCAGCTGCGAGCGGAAAAGAATGACTCCGACAATTGATTTTCGAGTTCCAACCGTGCAACTCCAAAATCAGAAGCCACGAAAGTTCCGCAACTGGAAGCCGAGAGCGACCATTAGACTGAAGGCAATTTCCACACCCACCCACACACACACACACAAATTTCTGGAAATGGAGTCGAATGAGCTTCGGTTTCGAAGGGTCTTGCCTGCACTCGAAACTCGTCACCTGAGTGTGCGAGGGTAAGGCTCGCACTTAAGACCCGAGCACTCTGAAGCCTGCTGGGATTCGAGATCGACAAGCACTACCACGTTACGCGGAGGGGTCCCAGGTGTCTTGAAGCCTCGTCGGAGTTTGAGAAACGTCAGATCAGAGGGCAGTCCAGGCTTGGAGAAACCGAAAGGCTGCCAGCTTTTCTCACAAGACTGCTTCAATACTCGGCACCGAGGCTCCCTAAATCCCGACAAACATGCCGAGCTCAAGGAACCGAAAACTGCCCAAAGGCGAAAAGAGCGCTGAGAAGTTTGAAGCCCAAAGACTAAACAACATAAAGGAACCGATACGCTCTCCGCAACCTAAAGGTCAAAACTTCAAGCTCATGGCATCTCTTCAATCCCGCGGCATCCGTGAACGGAGATGCACGGTTTAAGCCTTCTTCCTCCTGCCCTACGAACACCTCTACACCAATCCTCTCATATCTACCGATCCGGGCAGCCCGGTGGCGGTGCTGGTGCCCAAAAAAATGCCCTGCCAAAGCACGGCCATACCTGGCAAACACAAGTTAGCCAAGTGTAACACCAGCTGCATACGTACATACCAGCACGACAAAATGTATTCTACCTACACACTGCTGCAGACTTACATACGGATTATGTGTCAATCTAGCTACCTCCCGGCTCAGCTACTTACCTACCTACCTACCTACCTACCGACCGATCTGCCGACCTGCCGGCCTACCGACCGGCCTACCTGCCTGTATCCGTCAATCTGTGTATCCGTCTATCTGTCCATCTATCTGTCCGTTTCTCCATCTATCCATCCGTCCGTCCATCTATCTAAATCTATCTATCAAATCTCGCTTTTCAGTCTCATCTTCTTGAGTCTATTGTGGTTCCTAATCTAGCCATTCATCTACGAGCAAGTCAAGCTTGCTGAGAATGTGCGGACATGCACGAGTACTGGTCGTAGGAACCTCGTCGCACTCCTTTCCCGCCCTCTCTGCTGACGGCACATGCGTACAACGTGTATACCTGTGTATATGTATGTATGCATATAGAAATATATATATATATATACATATATATATATATATATACATGTATGCAGTATACAGATACACACGTCATACGCACTTATCACGTTATCACTTTTACCCAAGTTAGCCACAGCCGATGCTAGAAGCAAGACGTACTGCCGGACCCGTCTACTGCAAGCTCATTTTACGGGCTTACTTGCAACAGTTGACGGCTTAAGAACTTAAACCAGGATTAGCGCTTCCAACTCTGCCGCGTTCAGGCAGGCTATTAACATCCTAAGGCCCTGCAGAACAAAAAACACCAACAATCAAGAAGCTCACTCCCGGCGTCTCAGGGACCATCAGGATTTTGGCAAAACTGCACCGTCTGGGCGAAGGCTTCTGCCAGGTTGCTGTGACACCATTGACCAGTAACGAATGGCATGCTTCGGCTGCCACCTCGAGAAGGTGCCGAAGGGCTGGGAGCTTGGGCTTCCGTGTCTTACGAGATGTCGCTGCTCAGCTCTGAGGGCCATGCAATGTTTCGCTTGTGAGCGAGGTGACGACTGGTGGAAGGTGGCCCATTATGTAGACCTTCACGGGTTTCCCGAACCAAACATTCCAAGCTATTCTGCAGCGTGGTGGTCCATTGGAAATGCCACAGAAGAGGACAGATCGATTGAACGTGTTGTGCACCCTGCACCCTGCATGCCCTTTAATGCCGAACGGCTTCACGACGGGATTCCGAAAGTCATCTTACTCTGCTGCAGTCTTCCTAGATCCGTGGCTAACCAGCAGAAGATGGAAATTTGTATATGCAAAGTGTGCTGCACCTGTGGCCTAGGATGGCTTCTCTGCTACATGGGGAACCAACAGGCTCTGCATCTTGTGCCCTGCCGCCCTTGAAATCAGTATGTTGTTCATTTCCTAAATCGACCACCAGCCGACACCTGTACATTGCACAGCTCAGATTCTACAGCCAACCCGTAGCCGAAACTTTCGAATTTTACCCCGAGATGTGAGAGAATGTCATCGCGCATTCCAGTTCAGAGTCTTGCAGAGGATGGCTTGGGTTTAGGAAGTCAGTTGTCCGAGTTGAGCTTGCCGACGCGTATCTTGAGCGAGCCTTGTAGCCACTCTGAGCAGCTGCTTTGAGCTGCCTCGGGTCATGTCGAGGCGAAAGAAAGCAATGAAGAGTGCCTCATCACGATGAGACACTCACGGCATCCCCTCGCTTTGCGAGTACTTGCCTGACCATCAAAGAGGGGAAGCCGAAGATGGGCAACTCTGCTACGTCACATCGGCAAAGCCCCATAAATCTGAAGCCGTGAAGCTGCCAAGTGTTGTTTCTTGCCCGAGGTGCGACTCCAACCATTGAAACTGAGCGAACGGATCCGCTTCCTTGGGTGTAAGAGCCCCAACTCACCATCTTCTAATCGAGCAAATTTGGGATTTGCATGGCTTTCTGGGTGCTGAAGTCTCGAGGGCTTTGTGGCTCCAACCGGAATAGTATCCGAAGGTGGGATTGAGATTTCGGCCGAAGGTTCTATGCCGAAGCCTACAGGTCTTCCGGAGTTGCCGAGACCACCGTTCATCCTGGCGAATTCTACCCTAGACCAGCAAGCCCGTCCTTCTATCTGAGAGTCCTGAAGTGGCTGTCCTAGACGCAAAAGCAACACTCCATGCGTCTTCGGAGCAGGTCTAGCTTTACTAGTGTAAGCCTCCGACAACGGCATCGGCCGGGTCTGAAACGGTGCAAAACCCAATGATCCACCACTCACACTTGCGACAATGGCACCCCTTGCGGCTGCAGGTAGCTGCTGGAAGACGAGTAGATCCTTGTGGCGGCTGCTTCGCAACACGAATTCACGATTCCCGCACCGCTCCGGCCTACTTAGGAGTTGCCAGGCTTCAGACCTACAAGTGCCTACAAACAAGTCTGCTGCAACTCTCTATGTTGCATTCGTAGAAACGCTCGTCGAAAACAAAGAGCAAGGGCTATCGCGTGGAGCTCCTCCTCTCCACGTCTCGGGATCGGCATCTGAAAAACCACTACATTCGAAGCGCAAGCCCTGCAGAACCCAGAGAACACACCGCGAGAGTTCGACCAGCATGTCGCGGCCTTTGGGGGCCCGGGGGGTTCGTACTAAAAGCAGGCTGGGGCAAATCTCCGCTGAGTTCGCGCAGAAGCTCTAGCCCCGACGCCGCCTGGTCCTACTTAGGTGTTGAACCGAAGACATCGGCGCAACCTTCAATCTTGAAGACTCACTTCCTTCGGGACCCGAAAGTCTGATCTCCCTCCCGCGAGTTGGTTTGCCAGGACGCGCAGTGTTGAGCACGAGCAGGCGAACCAGAGGGGCCTTGCGTACAAAATCGGGAATGCACGAACCTCCAAGCTTACAGTAGGGCTTCTCGGGCTTCGTCGGGGTGTACTGAGACTGTTGAACGGGCCCGACACTTGGCCCCGTAGAGTCTCTCGAAGTCCCCATGTGGATCGCGCCTCTTGGAGGTTCGTCGCATAGTAGCCGAAACTGGATGAGAGCAGACGGTTACAGACTTACAGGGTCTGGGGCTTCGTGTCTACAGAGTCTCAGAAAAAGGCTGGATTTGCCTATCTGTTCAGAAGATTCAGAAGACCTGCGAGAGGACTTGGGATTGAGTTCAAGCAGTGTCATGGCCCTTGAGCCTGGAAAGCTAAGAGCCCTATTTCTGGAATGGCAGTGCACGCTTCTCTATCATGCAGGATTGGCATCGTCGCTGACAAGCAATGAACCGATGAATCACAGGTTACATAAAGCACGGAAGAGCAGCTGCCTGGGCCTTCATTACTGCAACTTTGATACGAGTTCTTCCTTTACACAGAAGCCTCCCCGGCCGTCAGCTAGATGCTGCGAAAACCCATCTGAAGCTCTGAAAGCCTGAAGCCAGATCTCCATCCCAAGTCACCCCTGAGCCGCACCCCTTGCCTCTTGAGGCTGGCATGCTCCGCCGCAGTGAGGTGGCAATGCCTGAAAAAGCGGTGTGCGAACTGAAGGGCTCAAGGGCCAATGGGGTTGGGGACCCACATTTCAGAGCTGGAGGTATGGGATGGCTGAAGGGGAGGTGCCCATGGCAAGGGTAAATTGGCGTTCATGAAAAGCGTAGTTTTGACTTGAGGTGTGGCATAATTAGCTCATTTCAACCCGTTCCTTTTGAAGCCAGGCGGGGTACAAGAAGCAGAACAGCCCACAAACTCAGAACCCCCATGGCTGATCAGATCGTGTACGGGCAACTCTGTGAAAAACACAGGCCCGGACACCAGACCTTCCAGATCTGAAGGCTTTCGGACCCTTGCAAGCTTGAGGTCCTGGCTCCTTTATCAAGTCTGCCTCGCGCTCAAATGGCTCCTCTCTGCGCAGGTTTTAGAGGGAGAGTTGGTAAAACAAAGGCCCAGTGAAGCTTTGAGAGGATTCAGGGGGTTCAGGGCTTCCGGAATGGTCCGCCTCAGACCTTGAATGATTCAGGTGCAGCCCGGCAAAAAACAAGTGTCAAGGACACCTACATGAGCTTTTGGCATGATTCAAAATTGGAATTCGGAAAATGGTCAATCAGTGTGCAGAAAATGTGTCGCCTGTGGATACACTCAGCAAAAAAGCAGGCAGCTTCTTCACACCCCATCTTAAAGTCCACAATGACAGATTCTCTGATCTGAAATCACAGGGACCCGTAGGGGGTTAGGGGAGGGAGGGTAGGGGGGCTTACTGGCCCACATAAGGACTTGATAAGGGTCCAAAATAAGGCTCTGTTCAACCAAGCAAAGTACTCCCTCCCCTCACTTACCCCACAAGGGTCCCTCTGATGAAACCTTCCCTGAACGGGCGGCCCTTCTTGCATCCCCCGGGCGCCGGCTAGGCCTCAGCCCCCGGGGGCCTGCATCATAGGTCTGGTGGTGAACGGCGTGGAATTTCAATGGAATTCTCTAGACATCAATGCGCTATCTGATATCACTACAAAGTTTCCAATGCCTCGGAGAAGTCGGCACAGACAAGTTCATTCATGACAATCCCTGAAGCTGTGCTCTCGCAGCTCTCTCACCACGGCAGCAGTTGCTGACAAACCCAGCTGTCAAACTGCACATTATTTACAGTCTGCAAAACCAAGATTTCACAACAACTTCCTTCTGCAACGATTGAACTGTGGCAACCCTGTGCGGGGTTCCTACATGCAAGTTCGTGTAGAGGTGCTACTAGTAGGTTGACGGGGCGCTGCACGCTTGTACATTCTGGCACTTTGGTTCATGTAGGGACCCTTAGGGGGATAAGGGGGAGGTGACTATACTTCCTTAAATAGGCCTTATTAGGTCCTCATTATGGGCATTAAGGCCCCCTATTTCCCTGAGGGTCCCTATAATCGGTGCTCTCCAAATTCATCAATGCAGTGATCTCGGCATCTTGGCCGGCTTCCAGCGGTCTTCTCTGTGGTCATTCACTGGTTGGGTCTCTGTGAGAACTGATTTGCTGCCTCGTGTCTTTGGGTTTCTTCGTCTTCCAGTGGCACAATGCTCGATTGAAGAGGACAAACGATCCCGAAAAGACGAAAACTCAAAGCTGCTTTACCGACAAAGCAACCCTCTCCCAGCCTGAAGGAAAAAGCATAGCAGCGTATAGCAAGTCCTTCAAGTCACCAGCTGGCACGGCATTGTCTCTCTCGGCCGAGGCAGGATCGACATCCTGGAAGTGCCAGAAAGCTTCATCTGCATCTCCAGGACTCGTGTCGGGAATCACCCCCCCGCGGATCGATCTAGGCCTAGAGAGTTCAAGCTAAAGAGAGACCGTACAGGCTCAGAGCTGCATTGACGGTGCACAATCCAAGGATGGGGGCCTACAGACAAAACAAAGACAAGCTCAGCTGCCAATTGTGTTCGTGTCTTGTCCGGAGCTTGTACTGGCACCCAGAGTCATGGTCAGACGGCATTCAATATTCGAAATGAGTTATCAAGTATCATGTAGCCTGCTGCTACTTTTCCGAAACTTGGCCATTCGCACCCTCAATATACATATATTCGGGTCTTAGTTAAACCTGACGTCCTCCGACGGTCACGATTCACACAATCCCGAAGTCGGGTTGATCTTGCAGCATGAGCTGCTGTCGTCCCAAGGCCCACCGCACACCGGGAATTGGCGTCGCGTGGCACCTTCTCTCAAACTGACTTTCGGATCATTTTGCAGCAGCTCGGTGCCCATGCGAGTTTTTGACGCTTTGGCTTTATGTGTGGATGGTTTGAAGTTGCTTGATTCACGGGGCTTCTAGCTTGGAGACAAAGTCACGACAGTGGGGTACTCCCAGGAATGTAACGTTGCGGCACCAGGAGTCGAGGTCTCTGAAGCCATGAAGGTCTTCCCTCCCTCTTCACAACACCTACCAGCATACATGCAACATGACCGCCTAAAACCACCTGCAGGGAGCCCGACTGCGGCGTCAAGCGCGATCCTCAGAAGGGCCAGACCTTGAACTCAGACAACAGGTCTCACAGCAAAGTGCTATAGTTGTTTTCAATGTGGACGTCAGTGTTGCACCCAGGTCGCCGCGTAGCAAAATTCCTACAGACAAACAGCTCAGAAAAGCTGGTTTTGAAGGCTACGACTCTGACCACTCCCATGTTCTGAAAAGTTACGGAGGACTGGGACTGTAAGCCCCTTGAAGGCGCGGGGCGCTCATCGTTATCCGCGACGTAGTGGTCCGTGTGACCGCCGAGTAGCAGTGTCCAAGAGGGTTTCCGGCCCTGACTCGATTGTTGGGACCGGCTTCTTAGCAAGGCTTCAGGATTCGATTGCTCCGGGCTAGGGCGGGAACTCCTGGAGGACACAGACAAAATGTGTCACAACTCACAGGCCACAGGCTTTTGTCTCCACAATTGGACTTGTGACTCAAACTTCCGACACCAGCTCAGAACGGGACCCTCACTCTCCTGATGCCCGCTCGCTCCTCTGGTGCCGTGTGCCGCCCTGCTCCCACAGCGGCTTCGATCAACCTGCCGGAATGGTGCCGGTGGCTTTGCATTCAGCCATGAAGGTGTATCCAGCGTCTACGTTATCAGAATCGAACATGTTGATCGGCACGAAGCATCAGCGTGGCTCGAGAGCTCGAGAAGGCCGGATCTAAGTTACAGGTCATCGAACGAAGACAAGAGAAGCTTCATGGTGGAGTTGGTGGAATTTGGCAGCAGTGGCCGTGGCGATGGCGGCCCTCTCCCACAGAGGTAGTGCTAATACGTGCTAGTACCAATAGCAGCGGTTGTTCGACGACGTCGTGATGGTCGTCTTTGGTGGTCCCCGTAGAAAGAGGTAGAGGAGTAGTACTTGCGGACATGAAAGTCAAGGCAGGCATTTTGAGGCAGAAGTAGTAGTAGTCGTCGTCGTCGTAGTGGCAGTGGTCGTGGTCGTGATGGTCGTGGTAGTGGTCGTGGTCGTAGTAGTAGTAGTAGCAGCAGGAGTAGTAGTAGTAGTACCAGTAGTAGCAGTAGTAGTCGTCGTAGTAGTAGGTAGGTAGGTAGGTAGGTAGGTAGTAGCAGTAGTCGTCGTAGTAGTAGTCGTAGTCGTAGTCGTCGTAGTGGTAGTAGTAGTAGTAGTAGTACTACTACTACTACTACTACTACTAACTACTAACTACTAACTACTAGCTACTAGCTACTAACTACTAACTACTAACTACTAACTACTACTACAACAACAACAACAACTACTACTACTACTACTCCTGCTGGTGGTGGTGGTGGTGGTGTTGGTGTAATAGTAAAAGTAGTGGTAGCGGTAATAGAAATAGAGTAACTAATAGTAATAGAAATAATAGTAACCGTCGTCGACTGAGAAAGTGCTTGAGTGAGCGAGTGAGTGGGTGAGCGAGTGACTGAGTAAGTGAGTAAGCACCTAAATAGTTAAGCAAGTGATATAAAGCTTAGGGGACGTCGAAAACGACCACTACGTCTACAGCGCGTCTTTGCAGGGCTATTGCAGCATCGGAAGTGGTTGTTGCAGTCATCGTTGTATTGTGAAAGCAAGATTTGTAGCCGCAGCATGCGCACCGGTCCCCCAGGCTGATGGACTACCAGTGCAAGAAGCACAAAAACGGGTTCGAGAAGAACTTGCATGAGAGAGCTTCATCCTACATCAAACTGTAATGCGTCCGTGACTTGAAACCTGTTTTTGACCATGCGCCTCGTGGGCGGGTTGCAGCCATAACGGCCCCTTTCTCGTGCTTCCGCCACGCGGCAGTCCTCGTGGTGCCACATGCAAGCTCCGCATGCAGGCTCTACCAGGTTGGCCCCAGCATCGAGATCATAAATACAAAGTCACTCGAAGGATGATCGCTTCGGTTCAGTGCACGAAAACTGAACTTCTTAACTCCAAAGCTTCGCATGATCCGAAAGATCGGTCCTGCAGGCTCTTGCCCGGTGCTTGGGCCCTCAGGAACTACGAGGGACATCAAGAGGTGGTGGGGCGGAGCCCTCCGTTCACTCACTATGTCTGTGACTCAGCAAAAGCCCCACACCCATCGGCTCGACAGAAGCAGCTGCTGGTAAGATGCCTCGGGGTCAAGGGCGGCCGATGCAGGGAAGTCCTGTTTTTCCTTTGACTGTAACTGACTTTGAGACATTTATTTGCGACTTGCTAGGGTGTGAACCCTGTCTCGAAACAGAAAGCTCAGATCCTCTCTGTAGAGACGTCAGGATCCCAACCTTCCAGAATCGCAGAATCCCAAACCTCTAGTGAACGAAACTTCCAAAGTCAGAAACTAGCCCAGCTGCGGGTCGTAGTCGGCAGCTACATGCAGGTCGGTCAGTAGGAGCACTGAAGCATAGGGACCTGCATGATTCTTTCTGTTCTGGAGGTACGTCCCACCGTCAGTGAGGAACAACATCTTTCGACATGAACTCCCGAAGACCCACACCCTCCGAAGGCTCAAAAACCAAGTCTTGTCATCGGGATTGCTAAGAACTACAGTATCAGACTCTTCAGTCTCTAGAAAGCTCCGAACTCAGAATCACGGGCCTCAAGAACCCAGACATTCGGTTCACCTCGAGCCGTCGTACCAACAGGTTAGCCATAATACAGAAAGAGCATGTTGGCCTGGCCTTCGCTGCCAGAGCCACGGAGAGAAAGCGACATGGCATTTTTACGGTTGAGGGCCTCGCACTTCTCATTTTGCGTGCAAGGCTTCAGTGTCTGCTCATCAGGACATGTATAGCTTGCTGGAATTATGAGTGGGGCTTGTCCCACGCCTCGCATCCCAGTTCCCTTCAGAATAGACGCAGCGAGGTGTTGGGGGAGTGTTTGCGAAAAGAACCCAGAACAGCAGAGCCCAGCTTCTGAAGGAGCACTCGCAACTAGTACTCTGTGCTCTGAGATCTGTGTGACTGAAGACCAAGTTTTCACTCCGTTGGGCTATGAGAAAATCCCTGGTAGCCCCAGGCCTAAGCCAGAAAATGCAGAACAAGGCTGGCATACCGGAACAGCCGTCCAACCTTCAGGCTTTTTCTCGAGCCTGGAAACCCAAAAGGAGCCCGTGTGGCACCTCGGGGATTGTCTGAACTTTGCCGAAACCCCTGGAGAGCCTCTTGAGGGCATGGCCCTGACCTAGGCCCTTTGCCAATGGCGAAAGTTAACAAACCATGCAAACCCCGAGAGCCTCCTTCCTGTCTCCTAAACTTGGTTGCTCAATTGGACATAGGAATCGTGAAGCCGCCGAGGCAGGCTTCTTTCGGTGCCCCATGATGTGCACGCTTTTGGGCCTCGCTGGCATCTAGCGGTCGATGAGTCGGCCACAGAATTTCACTGAGAGCAGAGAAGGCAGCAGTTTGTTGCGTCAAACAAACCTGTGCCACATAACCCCTGTCCTCTGAAGCAACATGCCCGTAGCAGCAACATCGAGACCGGATGAACTGAGCCCGAATTTGGAAGGAACTGTTTCAAGGCCCAACATAGACAAAGCACAGCTTTTGAACCAGGACCCTTATCCATAGGGCCAAATAGTTCTTGAACCTCAAACACCTTTCCAAGCTGCTGCACAACGAGGCTGAACACCGTTTGTGTCAGCCGAACACAGCCCGAAGCTCATCTGAGTCAGCAGATGGAGCTCGTGCAGGCCTGCGATGGACAGTGATTGAGCGGTGCTTTTGATTTGCCAGCGGCTTTGGACCGGAGGTTGGCTCGCGGACTCCAATGTTTCAAGTGTAGGCATCAACGGAGATTAACATAGTTGCACCCAAGGCCCTGATCTGAGCTGAGCGACATGCAAACATGCTCATGTACATGCGTACGTGACACAGGCACAGACCGAAACACTGTGAACACTGGCCCGAATGATGAGCCGGCATGCCGAAGCAAGCGTCACGTCAGGACCACCATATGTATATATATATATTTATTCTTTTACTTCTTTATGTAGTTGCCTTGTGTTGAAGTTTAGGTATATGCATTTGTCTTTGTGTATTTATAAGTCTATGTTCATATATGTGCATGTAAGTAGCTATACCTATATATACACCCACACATACAGATGTTATATATTGAATATGCATCACATATATGGATATAGACACACATACATACGCATGCACATACGCAGACATGTTTCCCACTTACACATACACATACATGCAAAGACACATAGATACATAGAAACATACATAGATACATAAAAAAAAACTTATACACACATATACATAACAGTCCATATACAAACATGCATGCATGCAAGCATGCAGGCATGCGTACATATGGACAAACAGATATGTGTGTGTATGCGTGTATATGTATATATCATTATATGTAGTAAGCACATACATGTATGCACACGCATACATACATACATACATACATATACGCACATGTACATATGAAAGTACATACATATACATACGTACATGCAGGCATGCACAAATACCTAACATATACATATGCATACATGTATACAGGCAGACATGCGTACATTACATACATAAATTTATTTATGAATGCATGTATGTATGTGCACGGCTAAATATTGTGTACACACGTATGTATGGGTGTGGAATTACGTATGTGTGGATGGAATGATGATTGTGTGCATGTATGATGGCATGTATGCAAACAAGTGAGTAAGTAAGTATGCATATGTATGTACATATGTATGAACGTATTTTTGTATGTACGTATGTATGCATGCCACGCCTGTATGTGCTTGTGATCCTACGTAAGATTTTATATGTAGGTATGTATGTACGTAGGCAGGTATGTGTGTATATATGTAAGTATATATGCATTTATTGCACGTATGTTTGTAGGTTCGAATGTAGGGTACATTGTTTAAGTT
>BGNK01000679.1:1014-36014 GCA_003297005.1 Symbiodinium sp. clade A Y106 | reverse complement strand
CTGGACCGTTTAGTCCCGCTGGGTTATGTCCTTACTTCTCCGCAGGGTCTGCACTTGCGCGGGATCTTCGACCCTAGGCTGGAGCAAAGCTGTTGCGAGTCTCACGGCTTTGCCCGATAGGCCTGCAAGATCAGAGTTGTCGGTAATCAGAGACACGAGGCCCCTAGTTTGGGCCTCAAGCGTGGCAGTTGCAGATTTGAGATCATCGAGTTAAGCTACATGTTGGTTCTATAGGGTGTCTCGCATCCATCTGCCAGGCGAGTGTTCCCGGTTTTCGGTGGGTTCCTCTTCTTTTGTGCCAATGTCTTCCTTCGAGTCCTGCTCTCTTGCAGCATGTTTTACGGAATGTTTTAGGTGTCTGCAATTCGGAAACACTGGTTGGTAAGAGAAACAACTAATCAACCCTCTGCTCATGCGGCTTAAAGGTTCATGTCACCGCCTCTATACCAACACGAGATCGTCAAGGACCGCACTCGCGCAGCCTCTCGCGAAGCTCTCTCACCGACAGCCTGGATGGCTCTGCAGGTCTAAGCACCTGTTCCTGCCTCAAGTTGAGTTTTTCAGTTTCTGGACGGGCTACGGACTGACCAACTTCCGCCTTTGAGCCGAAGCTCGAGACGACAGCCTAATTACACGAATCGAAGATAGGAGAAAGAACGCCGAAGCTTCACAGGCACCATGCTGAGCGATGCTACGCGCTGTTTCCAAGCCGCTTGCGAACCAGTGAAAGCCCAGCAAACCCTGTAAGCCAAGCGTGCCGACAAACGGGGCGGGGCTGCAGCATGAGATTCTCCGCGTCCTGCGCATCACCAGGGTCGGAGAAATGGGTTCGTGCTTGGCTCGTGCGGAGAAGCTCGTGGCGTTTAGCAGGTTTCAGGGGGCACAGGTCATTGAGGCGATTGCTCAGCGGGATGCTCTCAAATTCGGCCATCTTTTCCGGGAGCTGAGTTCTTGTTGGCCGTTGCCGAGCTTTCTTGACTCGGCCAAATCCTAGGAGATGCCATACACCGAAGTCGTTGCAACAAATCCGGTGCCGGCCCTTGCCTCAGGCTCCTCCAGCTCCGTCTTCGTCTCGTCCCCTTCAAGAAGCTCCTCTGCGAGCCTCGGTTGCAGCCGGCCATGAAACCCGGAGCTCACGCCGCCCCAAAGAGCCCAGCAAACGACTCAGAGAACCTCAGGCTGAAGAATGCGAC
Organism: Symbiodinium sp. clade A Y106; assembly: GCA_003297005.1. NCBI lineage: Eukaryota > Dinophyceae > Suessiales > Symbiodiniaceae > Symbiodinium > Symbiodinium sp. clade A. The sequence continues at coordinate 34,821 of BGNK01000679.1, read as the reverse complement.
CAGTAAAGCTGACAGTAGTTCACAGAAAGCCGGCGGCATCAAACAACGAATACTGCGAAAGTAGAGATTGCACAAATCCGAAACGATCTTCTTTGGTTCGCCTGGAAACAGGACACTCTGAAACTTTAATGTGTCTTGAAACAAAAGCCTCGGCCCTGCACCAGAAGTCCATCTTCAATCTCTTTTCTACTTGCCTGCTATCATTTTCTATCAGGTCGCAGCACCAGACTATCAGCTTTTGGGACTTGGGTCGGAAATGTAACATCCAGCATCCGAAGCTTTAGATCAAAAGGCCCGGTGGACCCGTCAACCTATAGCAACATGCACTGGAATGTCTTGTGTTCCGTCACGTCACGTGCTGCCCGCAGGTGGCATGTCACCAAATGGGCGCTCTGGGTCAAAGCGCTCGGGCCTTGGGGCGGTTTGAGATTTCGATCTGGGCTTTCCTGCACCAGCTAGAGCTACGCAGCTACGCCATTGTGGACCTCGGGTTCAGGGCTTCTGAGTCAGCTTGGGCTGCAAGGGTGCAGGCCCAAGGGCCCAAGTCTTAAAGCTCCTCGGTGTTCGAAGGCAGAGGACTTGCCGAGCCCCGTGCGGCTCGAGATCTTCGTCCGCAACGGCATCGGGGAGCACGAGGACTCCCGGCCCTCAGGTCTTAGGCTTAGGTGTGCGGCGTGAGAAGTTCCAGCCCCTCGAAAATCGCAACCCGTCATCCCTGAGAGGTCCCAGCGCTGTTTCTCATCTTGCTTCTGCTGCTCTGGATCGGGTGCCTGCCGAGACAAGGTCTGAATGCTGTGCTGAGGGATGCTGGGTCTGTTGGGGAGCCCCTAGGATGAGAATGAAAATGCCATGGAAGATTGGGACCGAGAGTTCGGAAGCGAATGCTTGGGGCTTCCCGGCGGTCACACTCGGCTTTGGCAGCTTAGCTCTGGGCATCAGAACCACACCGCTGCTACTCTTGGAGTTGAGTGTCGAGTTGCCGGACACAAGTCTCAGCCAGGTCCCAGGCAGAAGCGGATTGCAGAGCCTTGCAGACAACCTTGCTGAGAGGCCCGATTTAATGCTTCCACTGGCACGGGAATAGCATCAAAAACAAAATCACCGAACGCTATGTGGAACGTCTCAAAGGCTGGATCTTCAGATGCACGAGAGCTCAAAACACGCACGGGACTGGTATCTAAACCTGTGGGCGACCGCCCAGGCTCGTGTGGCACGGAAAATGATTTACTACAGTGCTACAAGCATTTGCGCAGATCAGCAACACAGCTCCTTCGACTCTACTGCAAACGAGTGGACGCAAAGAACAAAAACAAAGACTCCACCTCCCGGGTCGCGAAGATCCCTCTGCGGTCTGCCAGAAGATACACGGACTTCAGCCTCAATCTTGAAGAGTCAAAGTCTGTGACGCTGAATGGCTAGCTCCTGCTGGCAGAGCAGCCGCCCCAGCAGAGATCAGCCAGCCGCAGCAAGCGGCCTCTGTGCAATCGGCATTTTGGGGTTACAAGTGACCGAGCCCTTGAATACACGAGAACTCTGAGATTTGCAAGACAGGGATGGTAGGATACAGGTTTTGACAAGGGCAGGGCGCCAGAAGAGGCAACTAAATGGTTCTGAGATGAAAGAATAAGTGAAGAAGCCGTGCGTACATGTGACCTGTGTTACCCTCTTAGGTAAATGGATAGATAGACAGACGGATTTCGTGGATGGATGGATGGATGGATGGCTGGATGGCTGGATGGCTGGGTGGGTGGGTGGGTGGATGGACGGATGGACGGATGGAGGGATAGAGGGAGGGATGGATGGATGGCTGGGTGGATGGATGGATGGCTGGCTGGCTGGGTGGGTGGATGGATGGATGGATGCATGGATGGATCATGATAAATACAAACACGAACATGTGTATACATATATAATAAGTATGTATATGAGTACGAATACAAATATACCAAGAACATACATGATCGCATATCTATACATCTACATATATGTATATGTATATGTATATGTATATGCAAATGTATGTATATACCTCTAAAATAATAACAATAGTGTTATTTTCTGTATATATATAATTATATATATATATATATATATATTAATTAAGCAGGAGAGCATCCAAAGTCTGCCAGTCCCTCAGGGCACATCTGGGAATTCGGATGTTGCTTCATATGACCTCTGAAGGGGTGAGTCGGAGCACTCTGTTGAGCATTGGCTTTGCTGGCTGTGGTTCTTGGGGAAAGCTGCCACCAGAGCCAGGCTTTTTCCTTCACGGTTCTGCGACGGAGCAGCTGGATGTCATCCGCACAGGCTTTTATCTACACTGTGAGACTTGCATCCCGCCCACTTGAAAGCTAAGAATACCCAGGGTTAGCACCAATCAGCTGGAAACTACACACTGACAGACATCCCAACCCTGACTTGAGCGTGACCCGCTTGGGTTTCACGCAGCCACATGCAGAACCTGAACCCAACTCCGGAAGGATTGGACACCCCAGGCAAAGGTGGCAACTCCCAAGCTTCAAAGAAGGACCTATGACTCCAACTCCTGGGAAAAGCTCGAGCTTTCGCCGGCAGGAAACTAGGTTTGTTCTGCACCCGGCTTTGGGGCACATCTGAAATGTCGGAGCCTGGGAACTGAACCCCGAACCGTAGACTCGCTGGCTCCGCAAGTGCAAGACCGTACACCAGAGGGCTCGCACACAATGAGCTCAGAATACTTTATACCCTGTACAAAATATGATAGGTGACGTCCACAGTCTACGACGTCTACAGGAAATCCTTCTCAACGTAAGCTCGCTGGGTGCCAGCTCAGCCGTTTTGGCGAGTCCGCGAGGAGCCCGGTGAGCGCGGAGACACGCGCGCGTACTTCGGACGAGAAGGCCTCGGCGAATTTGCAAAACTGGGAAGCAGGGGACCGCCTGAACCTGACGATGGGGAGCTGTGCCACTGTGCGAGGGGCAGGAGGCTGGTTTGACGCCTTTTAAACCGCTGCCGTACATGATCCTGAATCCTAGCTTTGGCAGTCTTGCTTCGGAGCCTTCTGGCGTGTGAATGTGGGTGATGCGTCTGAAGACTTTGTTTTAAAGTCTTAGGCGGTACTGGGGTGCACACTGGACATGGTGCATCCTCGTTTATTGACCTGCTTCGATCTACGTTTGCTTAAACCGAACTTCTAGGCTCTATGAGGGTTGTGGCCTTGGTTGCTGCAGCCAGGAAAACTTGAAGTACTTCGGGCGTTTTTAGGGTTGTAGGGCACCGCCAGAATCGTTCCCCCAATGTACTGCACGGTGGACGCGCTCGAGAGGCTGAATGATTAGAGTGGCGCAGTCTCAGCGGGACTGTGGAAATACTGCGACTTGATAGTTCCAAGATATGCGCCGCGCCGCAGGGGGAGCGCCGAAGAACCCGATAGTGTGACCGCAGTGTTTGAGGAATGAAGCCTTTTAAAACTTAACTTTGTATTTTGTCTGCTAAACATATACAACAAAATGCACAAAACCCTTTCTAAGCCTAGGCCAAGGCAGGGCCTCGTCTCAGTCGTCAGGTCTTCCTCGGCGGCCGTTCGCAAAGCTCTGCTCCTGAGTCGATCACCAAGTCAAGGTGAGCAGGAATTTGTAGGATGTGTTGCTGGAGCACATGCAAACGTGGCAAAGACACTCCGACGAAAGCTTAGGGCCGCATAGATGCTCCGCCACCACAACAACGTAAAGCGCCGTAGGGCATACTGGGCTTTGGGTATCGGGACGGCTTCCCACAGAACATGTTCCATTCACTTGCTCTGAAATCTGGCATTCTGTTGTGAACCCCGAGCTCGCATCAGGCCTGTAAAGAAACCTAGCGTCCACAGCACACAGACTCCATTGACCCTTAAGCGCTTTTGTGGAGCTTCGTGTGATTGATACAACCGAACTTCATCTAATCTGACCTAGCTCAATCAAGTCCGATCTGACACTGAGCGAACCTGATCTTATCAACCCCTTCTTAGCAACCCAATCTATCTAATTAATTAATCAATCTCGTCAGTCCTATCTACCTAGTTCCCCATCCATATATCTCCCGACCTATCTGTCTATGCATGTAACCATCTATCCCGAATCGATCGGCCTATCTAACTATGCGTTTAGCCATCTATCTGTCTATCTGCCCGATCTATCTCTCTATCAATCTGTCTGTCTCTCTAAAGAGCTAACTAACTAACTAACTAACTAATTAGCTATCTGTCATCGTATCTAACATTTGCATTTCCATAAGCATGTGTCTGTCTATCTAGCTACCAATCTATCCATCTTTCCATCCATCTTACGCCCCCACCCTCCCCCAATCTTGACTCTCTCTACAATGCAGCCAGGAGGGCTGGCTCTCCGACGCCATCTCAGTCTCTGCTGTCTCCGCACTGACCTGGCAATCATTCTAAGTGGGACCTATTGCATGCATATTCGCATGCGCGTACACAAACATGGATATGCACATACACGCATAGCCCCCCACCCCACACACACACACAACACACACACACACCCACCCGCGCAGGCACATACACACATATGCAGATGCATGTAGATACAGACACAGACGCATACATGTATGAACACATGCTACATATATACATGCATACATACATACATACCAAGGTATAGACAGACGGCCGGACGGACGGACAGGAGAGTGCGCAAAAAAGCGCATCGTTGGCCAAACCGGCCAACCCCCCCCCCCTCCCCCCTCACAGAAACCCGCCCGAGGCGGCAGGGCACAAGTGGACGCACTACCACGGACAGACAGGCAGGCAATCAGGGAGGAGGCATGTCGGCATGTCTGTTTATATGGAGTGATACCCATGCCATACGCATCTTCACATATACTACATATACTTAGCAGTAGGAAGGGCCCGGACTATTCCAGGTGCGTAAAGCACACGGTGCTGACAAAGCCAGCATGCAGGGCTCCAGGCCCCACATTAGCTAAGCTCTGCATATCGAAAAAGCCTGCAGACTCTCCCGGACCCAATGCCCCGGACGAAGTGCTGAGGAGTTGGCAAGGAGTCTCTTGCTCAGGAAGCAGAGTAAGAAGATGCTGCCGAGCAGGACAACGAGGACGGTCTTGGCAAGGCGCCCCTGCATCCCTCGCTCGTTCTCACTGCAACTGCCTTCGCTTTCGGGTCATTGAATTATAGCTGCTTCTGCATTCATGCTGACCGGTAACCGGTAACCACAGCCGAAGGCAGCGACTAACTTTCATGATCACAATCTTCTTTGTGGCTTGCATACTTCAGGGGAAGCATACTAGGCAAACCTCGTCTCCACGACTTCTGGGCCTTGCATCTGCAAATCGGGACCACAAAACTTCGTCTCTAGTCGTCTCTTTGGACTGAGCAGGTCGTAACAAACCCAGGCAGAGGGCCCTGAGCATCTCCCTCTCAACGTAAACCAGGCCTTTCCAGTTCAAGGCTACGCGATTGTCACATCACCCGAAATAAGCATGGTGGAACCTCCCAGAACTCGCGTGAGGGACATGTCCTTCCGCAAGCCCTTCTTAAGTCGATCTGGATGACGGTGCCCGATTGCAGCGTCTGGTGTTTTAGGCTGGGATGTCGGTGTTGAAGGGATGTCAGAGACCAAGCCGCGATTTTGCCAATCCCATCGAGGAGAAATCGCAGACAGTTGTCCATCAAGGAGTTGGTACCCGATGTCCCTCCTGCGTGATCATGCTCGCTGCGTGTTCGCTATTTGCTATCCGTCGCTCCCTCTCTCCCGAGCATGGGGGAGGTGTCAGGGCCCCCGAGCCAGCACCCCTCCACACCCATGCAGTCCTTGGAAGATGGCTGTCTCGCTGTCCTGCCCCTCCTCACCCACAGGCCGCGCCTCTCAACATGTCTTGGGCTTTGGTGGAATACGGTTCAGCTTCCAATCCACATCATATCGGCTTGCTAACGGCTTTCCAGATCGTGCCACCAGAATTCTTGCTGGCTGGTTCCAGTAGCCATCAAGCTGCCATCTGACAAGATGTGTATTGCAGAGTATGCATTCAGTTTGCCTCTAATTCAGGCCCAATTTCGACTAGCGAGCAGATCTTGATGCGGACACCGCTGTTCCCCCATGCTGAAACTGACAGAAAGGCACTTTGATGGTGGATTAGGCACTGGCAGGCAGGCAGGCAATCACCAAAGCAAACAAAACCCAAACACACCTGTGAACCCCCAAATGGATGCTCGAACAACGGAGCCTCCAAGCCGCCTAGCACCTTCGTGGTCGTCGAGGCCTCCTTTGGAGAGCCCCGCAAGGCCTCGTTTTGGAGTTCCGTGGTGCTTGATGATTCTGTGGTACTTGTCGGAAGATGGATAACAGATACCTGGATTGAAGAACATCTGGATGCGCACATTGAACTTGAACTCACTGAACCACTTGAAGCTTGCATTATCCGCAACCTGAAAGCAAGGAAAGGCACATGTTAGGAGCGAGGTGCAGCATGCGTCCTATGCACTGCTCCACTTGGCTGTCGCTTTGGGGACAAGCTTAAATCCCGCTTCCAACCCTTGGCTGGCACAGGCGCTAACTGAACCCATCCAGTATTCTCGACGACCAACCCTTTTAAACCTCGACTCGACGTAACCTCCAACTACGACGCCGTGCCATCAACTCCCAAGAAATTAGAAATCACACCACCTGCTGTGGCTGAGCCGCACTGACATCGGCTGCTGTGGCATGTGCTCCTGTTCCTTGTGCTGCCCACGGTGTCGTCGTAGTACTCGTGGTCGTGGTTGTTGTCGTGCTAGTCGTGATGGTGGTGGTGGTGGTAGTCGTTGTTGTTGTGGTGGTGGTGCTGCTGGTGGTGGTGGTCGTGGTGGTCGTCGTAGTTGTGGCGGTGGTAGCCTCTCCTCAGCTGAATCATTGGAGCTTGAGCTTCAGGGACCCAAGGAGATTTAGCCAAAAGTAGGTCCGTAAACTGAGGTACGTGCCCCGAAACTCCCTACAACATGAGCTCAGCTTGGTTGGAGCACATCAGATCCTTGCTTGGGCCTTCAATGTAACTTACTGTTGTTGAGATTCCACAGCACGTTGGGTGCACAGGTCGGAGAAACCTCAGGCGAAGATAACGAGTCACGACGAGTCGCGGTCACAGCTTGAAACTTTGCGTTCCCCACTGCAAGCAAAAAAAGGAAAGAGCCCATTATTCTGGCCGCGTGGCCAAGCAGCGAGACTGTTCCTCTGTGCCTCCGATGCAGAGAAAGCTTCAATGAAAGGTTGCCAAGAAGGAGTATAAGAAAAGCAAGCACGAACAAAACTGATGCCCAAACAGCGAGCCAGGCACCACGAAGGAAGCTCTTGCTGCAAGACGTGCTTTCCTTCGTCAGGTGGTGCAGAGTTCGCGGACAAAACACGCCAAGCACCACATGCAAACCCCCAAAAGCAACTCTACAACTCTTCTCGAAACTCCACAGTCTCAGTTCTCAATACGTCCAAAGAAAGCAACGTCCACATTCTACGCTGCCAGGACCCCGCGAAATGACCATGAGCTCTCATCAGACATGTTGCTGAAGAAAGCGTGGATTAGGCGATTCGCGTGAACTGAAGGTTTTGTGAGGCAACCTGCAGCGAGCCACCACGCAGATAAAGGCATTGCTGAACTGGGTTATGGTGTTCTGTTGCAATCCTGCTGCTGGGCATAGCAAGATGGGAAATGGGCGCGGCTTTGGGACAGAATTCACGTCGCGATGACTCTCCGTTCCTTTGATCCTTCTATAATTGCTTTCCCTCCTGGATTTGGGCTTGGGAGCCCGTTGCCGGCTAGGCTCGTTAACTTAGCTCGATCTGCCACTGATGTCCCTGAGCCCTGAGTGAAGTCCAGCTGCAGCCGCCTGAAACCTCACGCCCTGGGCTAGTTACATGCAGGTACGAGAAGACAGGCACTGGCTGCATCTCTGCTACTGGCTGATTGTGGTGCCTGCTCCGATGCAGCCAGGCCAAGTGTGGGACGCCCCTTCCGCCACAGTGATTTGAAGCAACCTGGTCTTGGCTTGCGCTTGGTGATGCTTGGTGTGACTCCGGATTCTGAACACTCCCATTGCAAGTGCTAAATGTCAATCCTTGCGCCTGTTTTATTGCAGAGTTCAAAGTTCAAGGCAGCATACAGGGCCGGTGGCCTGTGCCAGTGCCGACAGAATCCCGAGAACCCGAACCCAACCTTGCAAGCCTAATTCAGGATCCTATACCCATCCACCCGTCCCTTCGAGAAGCCATGAGGAGCCGTGTATACGTGATCGCAAGTCCATTTCGCAGGTGACCACACAATGCAATGCTAGCGTGGCTTGGGATATGCACAGCACCGGAAATCTCACATGGCTGCAATCACGCGAGCAAGGCGTAGTTCGAAGGTTACCAAGTAGGCAGCCCTTGGGGCCAAACTATCAACTGTCGACCAGCACTCAATGAAGGCCAGACCCGCCATGAACGCGGAGATGCTTAAAGTGCAGGGGTCAAGCCGCTGAATGAATTCGCTCATCTAGAAAAAACTGCCTGCCGGTAGTTACCGAATCGCGCTGTCCCGATGCCGAATGTCAAACCCAAAACCGTGCCAGGTGACTCGACCACGGTGGAATCTCCAGCACATTTCGCTAGCCGAGTGCGCTTTATCTCTTCCTGGATTTGCGGGCTTGGAACCTTTGAATGGCTGTGAATTGCAACTTGAATGCAAGCGGTTGCTCTTGGTTCAGCTAGGGTAAAAATGGTTACTCGAACAGTGGCTTGTAAGAGCACCGGTTGAACCCGCAGGTCTGCCGACAAGCATGTGGTCAACAAGCACGACGACTATCGTATTGCTTCCGCCCCATCTTGCTAACCCACATTCTCTGCCGTTTGAGAACGATATCTTGCTTGTTCCCCTTGGGGTTCGCAGTTTGCGTTCTTTCTTTGGAGGCAATGGCCCCCATCTCGGGAGTTTCCATTTTCATCACTTTCAATCAGCAGCTTCAGCGTCTGCCGTTCGGCATGGGCCTGGCCACATCACCTTCTAGAGTGTACAGGTTTCGCAGCTCCTCTTGCGATTAAGGATTCCGACAAGCCTTCTCATGTGAGTGAGATGTCGGATTTACCGTTTCAGTTTATTCTCTTTATCGGCATCTGGGGTTGTTGCGATTGTTGGTTTTGCCGCAATCTTCCTCGTCCAAGTCGCGCTGGTAGTCGTGGTGCTGGAGGAGTGTGTCATGCCGCAGTGATCCGATCGATTGTGGCTGTCATCGCTGCCGTGTGGTAATTGCTGTAATTCTTGTGCACATGCCCATCTACGAAGTTGCTCGTGACAGTTTTTGCGGTGTTTTGCTTGTATTCTTCTAACTGGTCAGCACAAGCAGTATTTAGCACCATTGCCATGCTGTCACCACTGGTGCTAATTAGCCAGAAATCCTGGACAACTCCTGCATGCCCCGGCATGGGCAAACCAGCGGCTTCGCCAGAAACCGTGGACGGTTCCCTTCGCTTCAGCACTGCAACCCTGAACGTGCATTTGCATGAGGTCCAAGTCTAAGCCAAGGCCAGGTGAGCAGCACAAAGGCGCCGTTTTCTTCAGGAACTAACACCGGTCCACCAGTTTTGCGCCTCCTTGGCCAATACCTTTTCTCTCGTGGCTCCAACGTTTCTCTTGCGAATTCGACATCGTAACCCGAATATCCACGGTGCTGACATCCAAGCTGCGTGAACGGGGTCCGGGTGGGTTGAGAAGTCGTTGCAGCCGTCGTGGCCTGAGCACCAATTTGGCGGGGAAAGTCTGTGCTTCTGTACCGTGCGCGCATGCTTGAGCAAATCGGTGCAATGTGGCTCCAAGGTTCTTTGATGCACTCGAAGACAGCCTAACAGTTCGGTGCGTGGCTTTGGGGACATACGGCCTGAGCTCCTAAAACCTAAACTTCCACACCCCAAGAATGAAGCCGAATGATGCTTTCAGGCGAGAAGCGTCCCCACTCCTGCACAGCGCTGAGCACGTCCAATTCGTGGCCAGGCGCCTGCAGCTTGAAAAAGCTCGGCCCTTGTTGTCGTGAAACCAAGAAGCCGACAACAGATCTTGAAGGAGTGGCTCTCTGGTAGAATTCTCGGATCAATCTTACTTATGAGGTCAGTGTGGCCAGAAACTTGCAAAGACCTGGGATGCTCTGCGCAAGCCCGAAGCCGTCACACAAACACAAAGCCACCCACCGCTTGACAAAAACACTCCAAAAACCAACAAGCACGACTAAGACCAAAGCGACCTGCTTCAGCACGACATATTATGTCTACGAAGCTTGAGATCCAAAGAACCCCAACGTAGTCGGTTCCCATCGGAATCCTTGCTGTTGATCGCCAGAACGGGCATCGGCCGCTTGGCGTATGCAGCGTGGCTGGAGGGGAACACCTGCGTGACTTACAATAGGGATACATGCTTTGGCCGTGCTGGAGCTCTTCAAGCCTGCAGCACAGCAAGGAAACGGAGACATACCCTGGAGCCGTGTAGTCTGCTTCGTAAGACCACTGGTGCAGTACAATGGCTCCAGGACCAGAAGGCGACACGTAGTTCTTGCAACTAGGGTCAAGGGCTCGGGCTCGGAAGTGGCATTTCCTTTGGGATGGTAAGCTCTGCCACGATGTCTTCAGGATACTTTCCTGCCCACTCGCACTCAAAGCAACTTTAACTCCAACTCCTCCCGTCAATCTCGAACTGAGAGCCCTCGACTCGAGGCCAAGTGTCTAGCCCCTCCACGGCGGCAACAGCGGCTAGGCTCAAAGAAAGCCTGCAGATGGTACGCAAATTACGAAAGCGCCAGCATATCTGAGGGAGGCACATTGGGCCCCGCTCACTCCCTTCGCGCAGAATGTTCGTTTTCAGTGGGTTACAGAGGCACTCGGGTTGTGCATGTATGATGGAAGTGGTTTGAATATGGACTTTGGCATCCTGGTGTTGGAGGTTCAACCTCCGGAGACATGCTTGCTGATACAACGGAATCCGCCGTGGTAGCCCACGTCTGCTCTTGCATCTTGTGACAACTGGGCACCTGCTGAGACATGCTCCGATACGATGCGCACTTAGTGGCGAGGGTCATGTTGACCTAATCGTCGGTTGCCGACGTCTGTCCTGCGCAAATGTTTCGGTCTACAGACCTGGAGTTGAATTAAAGGCTAATTCTTCAATGTTCTTTCATTTGCTGGGGGATCATATGATGTATCGGAGTATATCGGAGTGGATGGATGACCGAAACTAAAGCCCTGTCCGAACGCAGATCACCTCCAGCCATAAGGCTTAAGGATCCAACCGCAACCACAAAAAGACGAGAACGACAGATGGACGACGACTACGGCAACCATAGCAAATGGAAAGAGGACCAACAACAGGCTCTGCAACGAAGAGGAACAGGGGGCAATCCTCGTGACGGCTGCTGCTTACGGATCCCGCCATATTCGCAGCAAAACTGCATGGTTATCGATTTTGGGCCCGTATATTGGAGATGTTTCTCCGCGATCCTCGTGACGGTTGTCGCTGCATCTTCTTCACGAGTGCGAACCATCAAATGAAACGAGGATGGGCATTTCTCGTGCATGCATGCCTTCCTACAGAGATTTTCCTGCAAGAAAACAACTCGATGCGGCTTGATCACTCCGCAGCCAACCAGGAACAAATCCGGCCGCCAGATCCAAAGCCAGCACAGAAGATGCCTGGAAGCAGGAGGATCCATAAAGAGGGCTTCGGGGCCTGGGCTCTGGCGTTCGGGGTGTTGGCTTAGTGTCAAAGACATCAGGGAGCACTACTAATTTCTTCACGCAATGGAAACGTTTAAGGCTTTGGTCGACTGAAGCATTGAGGCGCATCATATCACATGCCCTACAAGTCTGGACTCTGGACGGCAGGACCACCGGCTGGGCACCAATGCAACATGAAGCGGCACACTTCAAGCCTGCACTGCGACACACTAGCTGCTAGCCCCTCGCAAAAGACTGGCCCTGCAATGCCTGGAAATTCGACGTGAACAGGTGCTGCGTCTCTATTCTATGTTGTGTGGGAGAGGTGAGACAAGCGCGGAAAGCCGGTCACCATGCCATTCTTAAGCAAAGCCAACGCCAGGATCCCAGCCCAGAAATCACACGCCATCATCGCCAAATTTAGCTCCCTATAAGCTCCGTCGAACCACGTGCTACTGAGGCGCGAGAAGAGTCGATGCAAGGAACCGCCATCATTTCAAGCCTGGGCTGCAAAAGCAGTGTTCAGGGCCGACTGGGATCGTATGTACTTATGGGGTCTGGAGACTTGCGTTGAACGGGTTAGGAGTTAGGAAAGCCAGAGCTTTTCAACGCGTGGTTTTGGGTCCTTATAACATATAGATCGCACGCAGCAACACTGCATTGCAGATGTCGACAGGTCAATTGCCCAGAAACTTTTTGACGGCTCCGGGTGTGGTAAACATAGCCCAAACGTCAGAGACTCCGGACGACATATTCTCATCACAACGTAAGAGACCTATCGCTTTGGAAACATCCAGCCCATTGCAGCGTCTGTGCCGCTCAGTCGAAACTTCCCCTATACCATCTTCCAAGGCTCAGCTTCGTGATGAACTGCGTCTCGTTCGGGCCGGCTGAGAGGTCAGGATCGTGAAACTGCCTGCTTTCGCGCCCTCACGGTATGTTTGAAGGTCTGACCACATCGTCAATTATCGGATTTGTGCCACTGCTGAATAGTGTCAGAGCTCCGCATGAAGGACTTTGGGCTTCGGTCTAATTTATGGACGACGAAGTGTCCGGAGTTGCACAAGGCATCTTCCCAGCGCGATATGTGAGGGCGGAGCTGGGAAGCCCCTGACCCCTGCTAACCTGCTAGGAGATCTCATATAAATAGAACTGCAACAACTTTGCTTCAACACCAGAGCCTTCGGTGAGCCAGCCTTGACTTCACGGAAACACGCCTAAGACTTCTCAAGCCTTCAACAATGAAGAACCTTTGAGGACTGCAGCGCTAGAGCGGTATTCAAACTTGGATCACATTGCAGGGGGTGGTTCTCCTGAGAAAGGCAGGGGCCTCATCACCGAACACACGTTGCAATGAGCAAGCACATACATGACTGTGGACTCACTTCCTGGCCTTTGCTCGCCGACGCCCGACGTTGCTACGAGAGTTATCCTAGCAAGATGCAGGTCTTAATTTCTTGCGCGAGGTAGGACATGCTCTAGTAAGATACGGCAGCGCAAGGCGCAGGCCGACTCGGTCTCGAACAACATGCGTCACAGTGCTGAAGTTCTGTTGGTGAATCTTGGTGTCCATCAAGCTCCGCAGGATCTGGACCGTGCTACCGGGTGAGCAATGCATAACCCAGCTTCCGATCGCCTGGGTGGTTAATCCGTTTGTACTGCAAACCGGAGAGAGGGTGCCTACTCCGAGGGCCCAAACCAACGAAAGCCCGTGTTCAGGGCCTGTCCCTCAGCACAGCGGAAGAGGAGACTCTGGGGCACTCCGGATTGGACATCGGGCTGGGCCTGGTTGAGGGATCAAGAACTTGGGGGCTTTTCTCTCTTGCTTACCAGGGTCCGCTCTGTGACAGCGAAGCTTCTCAGGCCAGACCACGTCAGGAATTCCGTTGACGCCATGCCATTCCTTAGGTGAGTGTCAGGTTGGATGAAACTTCAATCAACTGGCACTGACTAAGTCCACCGCTGCTTCGACGGGTCCATAGATTCAAGAGCTGGTCCTGCCTTTCTACCCATAAGAAGAACTGTGATCTGCACCGATGCCAGCCCTCCGAACTCACTTCTTCACCCAAGGAGTGATGGATACAGTACCTTCCCAAGCCCACAAAAAGCTCTCGTTGAATTTGCACAAGCAAAATCTGATAATCCCACAGCCCCACTTCACTTGCGTATTCAAACACACGTGCCGGAGAATGGAAAGTACAAGGTCCTGCAGTAGTGCAAGAATGTGATTCCGTGATAGTAAGAGAAGCTCCACAGATGATGCATGCAAAGTGAGATTGCACCAAGTTTCCCGGCCAGAATCAGCCACAGTGGTGCTGGACTCTTCAATAGTGGCGGGATGTACCTTGCCGGTGTGCGACAACCTGTAACTTTGGAATCCCGCTCTGTCGACCGACTGATTCGGCTTTGAACATGTCTTGCACAGATTCGAGCATGGTGCAGGCGGAAAAAGTTCGGGATTCAAGGCGACGACGACGATTCCTACAACTGCCACTAACAACTACCGCTACCACTGCCCCTAGGGCCACCGCCACCACGACAACGACGCCCTTCTCCGCCACCGCCACGACCACCATGAGGACGACCGCGACCACGTTTGCGGCTATTACGACGACGACGATCACCACCACGACCACGACCACGACCGGACGAGGATCACCACGGCCGCAACTACTGTGACTACTACTACGACTACGAGCGGGACTACGTCTGGGTCGTCTAGGATTACGGTTATGTCGACGATGATGTGCGGACTTTGTGTCATTATTTTTCTGCACGGTTTGCTGAGTAATTCTTCAACGACATGTGTCATCGTGGCGACGACTGACATCACAAATGCTGCACGAAGATTCTGAACAGCTGCATACTTGCTTATGAACATGAAACTGTCAGAACTTCATCAGCAGCTCTTGCGGCTACTGCTGTTGCCCGAGTTTCCTCAGCCAAGGCACAAGGTGGCTTCTCGCAAAGCGCCCTGGTCTTGGAACTCACTCGGCCTGGTCAGGTCGTGGCTTCGAATGCCCTGCCTGGTCAAAGCTTGTGGACCTCCGCACCCGACCGGCGAAAGGGGGCTACCGACGTCGAAACAAAACTCCTGACCCTCTGTTCATGAGTCACGAATGCTCGTTTTAGCGATGTGGGAGCTGCCAAGCTACATGAATTCCACGCCGCTCTGGCTGCAGAAAGACGCCCTCCCGCTGCGAAGGCTGCAGAGTTGAAAGAACAGCGCGAGCCACTGCACAAGAGCCATGGCTTCGAGCTTACAAGCGTTGCTATGACTGCATGTGATCATGTTTCCGGCTGTCACCATGGCACCCAGTTAGGGGTTGTTAAGACCCGGCAGGTTCTACGCCAACTTACCTTCCAAGGCTTACGCCACTCAAACCTCAGGTCTTTGTCCAGGTCCTTTCGTGTCTGCCGAACATGCTGAGTTCACGCAGGTTCACGTCTCCTGTACATGCAGGCTCGGGCCTTAAAGGGCTCAGCGCACGACTGCAGTGCCACCTGACCTGAAGCGGACTGACATGTGTACTACATCGGCCGATCACCTTCTTCGAGACCTCCACAAGTTATCCGGAGCCGCAGTTTGTACAACCGCGATGCTGCCTGGGCCAGGCCATGAAGTGCGGAGAGCAGTGCACGGCGATTTCGGCTCAGCTGCTCCTTGTGATCAGTCTCTGACTCTTCCAGGAAGTGGCAAGACTTCTGGCGGAAGAGGACAGTCAGAAATTTCGCAGAGCTCCCAAGATTCCATATGCCGGTATGATGCGGCGGAAACTGGTGCAGTCTCTTTGGCATTCCTTGCTAGACCTCTTTGAACAGTTTGTTGCTTCTGACTGCCACATGCCTGAAGGGTTTGCTGTACTGACTGCCGGGTCGAAGACCGTTCCCTCTTGCTACAAACATGGAAGCGCTATTCATAAGCTGGTCTCGCATTTCGCGGATGCTACATCATATCATGCATCCTACTTGTCCTACTTGTCATGAAACAGGGTCACTTTCCGTTTTGCTCTTCCCGTGCTTGGCTGAAGCTCTGACCACGTGCAGGGTGCGACAGCCAGAGTCAGTGCGACATTAGCCAACTCTGGAACATGACTCCAAAACGAGATGCACGTGTCCTCCGCCACCTTGCTCGACTGCGCTGCAGCCTGCGATTGCACCACATTTCGGAGGATCATCGGAAGGTTAGGGTATAGGTCTACGAGAGATACAGGACATGTATGCAGGGTTTGGGCTTTCGATTCTGGACAGATGGCGTCAGGTCGTCGACGAGTGGTGCACGAGATTGGCAAACATAAAAGCAGAGTTGGCAGTCGAGCTTCTCTAAAGGACCTCAGAACTACTCAGAGCATATATGCAGCTGCTCCTTGACGAGAGCACTGGACGGCAGGAAAGTTTTACCTACAGTACAATTGAGGGGGCTTTGGTGTGATTCATTGAGACCAAAGATGTCTCAATGGTCAGCCCCAGGAGCTTGAACAGCATGTTGGGCTGCATGGGGCATATTCAGAGATGCAGGTACAACGCTACCAACCCCCGAAGCCCGTTAACATGTTGCGATGTGTATCGACTTATCGCTCGCAAACCGGGCCAAAGCCTCAAGCTCCATCACTTTCGGTCTTTGGCTCTGTGGCATCCTGCCTCCGCTAAGTCTGCTTCAGCATAGGCCAATTTCTCCTGCTGAGCAGCTCCGGATAGGCACGGACATCTTATTTGGCGGATGCGCCGGGCACCTTTGCAAATATATGCATGCGGCATTTTGCGTGCATATAGACAAACATAAATGTATAGCAATGGTTGTATGCATGCATGCATGCATGCATGCATGTATGTAAGTATGTATGCATGTATGTATTTGCGTATGTGATGTTATGATGTGTTCTGTTATGGTACAGTACCGCAACGGTACGGTACGGTACGGTACGGAGGTATGTACGCATGTATGTATGTATGTATGGATGTAGTATGTGTGTGTGTATATACACATATGCCTTTGTATACAGAATCTTTCTCTGTCTCTGTCTACATATATATATATATACACCTGTTATAACTAACACACACACATATAGGCATATATACATATATATATAGTATACATATAGGCAGGCAGGGAGGGAGGTAGGTATGTAGATAGGTAGGTGGGTAGGTGACAGACAGGCAGGCAGGTAGGTAGGTGGGTAGGAGGCCGGTAGCGAGATAAGCAGGGAGCTAGGGTAGGTAGCCAGGTAGCTAGCAAGCTAGATACGCGATATACCTAGAGGGCTAGCTGGCTAGCTATAGGGAAGGAGGTATCATACGAACATATAAGGTAAACCTTTAATCAAGTGTCTCTTTGAGTGGCCGGAAAGTTGCGGAAAATTCATGTATTCTGCGAAAAACTAAGGAAAACTTCAGCAAGCTACCGAAAGCTACAGAAAGCGATATAAGGCTAGGCAAAGCTAGGAAAAGCTAAGAATTACATTTATGTATGTGCTGTGATCGCACTAACAATAACTCGTTTAAACACTTACTGTACAGAAACGCAACTAAAACTCATGCATTCACCCATGGGTAGAGAACAAGAAAAGAAACACAAGTATAAAACAGTACATGTACATGAGAAAGTATCTCAATGTCAACTGCACCAGAAAGAACTATAAGACAGTAGCTGCAAAACATCACAAGCCAAGTCAGCTGACTCTGTTCCACGCGCAAAACAGTATTACGAGCGATTACCACGTCCGAGTATGAGCCAGTAAGCATGGCCACTAGAAAAGTCTTTGCACGCCTGGACAACAGCCCGCAATCGCAACGCAGGCTCGATGGAATCTAGCATCCAGCACAAGTCTCCTCTCCAGGATCAGACCCGATGGCATTGGACTCCCACTTATGAGTCAAGCCCACAGCCCACCCGCATCCGCCAATCCTGATTCCGGGAAAGCCGGTGGAGCTGTTCCTGTCGCCGGCCCGGAGGGACGCGTCTTTTTTTCCTATGTTCACTTCGTGCCGGGCCGAGAAAAACAAGCAAGGCATGTATCCAAGTCAAGGAAGATGGATTGCTACCGAGGCATGTCGGGCTCTAAACTGCCTTGGAGAAGCTTGAGACTTTGGAGTCCTGGCATCGCCAAGTCGTGCGTACAGGCTCTTGACGGGGCCTTTGAGATTCTGGTGTTCAACCGCAACTCAACTTCAAGTCAAAGGCCCCTCTAAGGTGCAATATCCGGCCCCTGGCCTGTACACCCTGATGAGCCGTAAAGCCCTCAAAGCCACTTGCGCCAGCCTTTGAGAAGCCACGTCCTTGAGCATGGCGCTCGAATTCGGCCCTCGACAGGGAAAGAAGATCATGGGCGTGTAGTTGGGTGTCTAAGTATTCGCAAAGGTCGCAAGACTCAGAGTTGGCAACGGTCAATGTCACTCCAATCTGGGGCCAGATCCAATGATCTTACATGCACCTGAACTAGTAATGACCTCGCGAGTTGTCAACCGAGGGCGGCAACTTTAGCTTCCGATTCAGGGCCTGCCGAGCACTAGGGCATCTTGGTGTCCCATGCGGTTTAGAATGTCGTGGGGCTTCACTCGGCGCCGGGAGGTACTCTTATCCAAGCAAGAAAACGCCACCAGTAGACTCTGCGATCAAAATAATGAGTCAGAGCCCCAAGCATCAAAGCATCAACCTTATGAAAACATGAAGCACGCACTTGCCATCCCAGTTCCCTTCCCATTTCATCCTCAAGCTCTCCACCTTTTGCAGGTAGTGATTCCGCTCCTTTCGGACAGAGAAACCGGACGGAAAGCCTTTAGCTCGGGCGCTATGAGCATTCTCGGAGAGCTCTGCAGCTTCCAACAGGCTGCCTCTTTCTCTAATGCGAAGTTGGTACCTAAAAGTATCAGCCGCCTCAAGTGGAATGTTCATCTTGTGCTCTACCTACTCATGGATGTTGGACAGGCGAAACTGATAAGGCAACAAATGGTGCAACACAATCGATGGCTCAAGCTACATAGATGCACCAGCACCATCTAGCCTTGGAGTTTTGTGCACGGTGCGAGTTGCATGGACATGCTCCAGCTTACAGTTTGACGCGAAGGGTATTTGGGTGACGTTTGGGGTCATGAGCCTGTAGCACAGTACGGCAGACATCATCTGCAGCATACACATGCATTAAGAGATCAGAAACCGCGAACACATAAACATACGACACAAGACCCTGGCAATTTCCAGGATGCACAAAGTCCGATGGATTGAAGGCTTTCGGCGCCATTTGGGTCTTCCAATAGGACTGAGCGGTAGGTTGCAGTATTGAGGGGGAGAAGGTTTGCAGCATTTAGGATTGCAAAATTGCCCTGGTTTGTTGAATATGCCCCTGGGAAACATGTTCGTGCATCTTCGTCTTTAGAGCCGGACAGATCGACACAGCAAGGCTTGAGTTCTCAAGTTGTCATTAAAATCGCCGACACGCCAAGCTGCTGAGACTACCAATGCCCGCGCCACATGTAGCCGTCAACCCGACCAATGCCCACGCCGAGCTTTGACTCTACGTGTGGCCAGCTGGGTCCTGCAGCGCACTCCGCTTTCGCTCGAAGTGCCTTTCAACCTCCAGAGGCTGACAGCGGACGGCGTCAGATGAGTACGCATTCGAGATGTCAGGCCATATGGCAGGATAATATGTCAGTACCGAAGATGTGTCTCAGGTGTTGGCGCACACCTGTAGCCTGCAGAAGAGAACTGAATGAGGAATTTCAGCCCGACGGTGACCCTTGCTTTGCTGAATAGAGGATTCAGGATTCAGGCTTTAAGTGCCCTGTGCCGGATTCAACGTTTTCTGCTGAACTCCTGGCAAACATCTCTCAACCCTTCGTGCGTCTGTCTGCTGTAGGTTCGCGGGCTGTTAGGAAACGTTAATTCTCGAGAATGTGAGAAGACGCCAATTGAAGCCATTAATTGGGACTTCCGAGAAACTCTGACGATGTGGAGCCTCTCCAGTCGAAGCCACAAGACTTGAACCCTCTCAGAGTCTGAGGCTATGACTGAGCACCCTGACAACCCCAACCCTTGGAAAAGCAGCTCACCATTTCGGTAAATGGGCCTTGGTTGCGCAACCCCGCAGATCCTTCAGAGACGAGATCTGCCGCCGCACCTCCGGGAGCTTGGACCACAAAGCCCTCTATGGTCAACTTCGGAGCAAAGCCATGTGAATGAGGCAACGGATCTCTTATTCAAGTGGGAAGCTTCGCAAACAAACCATGGGGGCTTGGACCTTGCAGTATCCCAGTTTTGAAGACATCTGAGACTTCTGAGAGTCCGAGTTTGGCGCTACAGCTCAAAGGAGAAACTGGCTGCACGAGTAGATCCAAATGTTGCCCATACGCAGCGAGTCTGCAACTCATCAACTCGCACGACTTCAGCTCAGTGGCAACCGTGGCCACTCGGGGTGCAGTCGCCTCCAGGGATAAATTGGCGTGAGAGGGGACGTAGGCCCAGACCCCAAAATCTTCCGAGGTTCGGCTGAGGTGGATTTGAGGTGGCTGCTGCAAGTGCCAAGGTCAACTGGTCGGAAAGCCACTCAGTCTTCATTCCATGAGTTCTCTTGAGGTTCAAAACTTGTCAGACTCAATCCAAGCCCGAAAGCAAATCATACATGCACAAGAGTCTGATCCGAAGAAGGGCAACGACGCATCCCAAAGCCAGGCCTTCACCCCGGTCGCCAGGGCCCAAACCTGTTGCTGGGCCTCTCGGTGCGCGACCTCCTTGGATGCTCGAATTCAGATATTGCATTAGGACCGGGAGGCAAAGGACCAAAGGGGCTTATTGTTAGCGCATGTATGTTGACAAAGGGTGCCAGAATGATACTTACTAGGACGATGCCTGCCGCAGCTGCTGCTACTACTCATACTACTACGACGACGCAAACTAATGCAAACACTGACACTATCACATACTTCTAGTCTTAGTACTCAAGAAGACGACGATGGATCCTGCCACCACCACCACCACCACCAGCACCAGCACCAGCACCACCAACAGCAACAGCAACAGCAACAGCAACAACAACAACAACAACCAACACCACTACCAGTAGTAGCAGTAGTAGAAGTAGTAGGAGAAGAAGAAGTACTAGGCAGTAGTAGTAGTAGTAGTAGTAGTAGTAGTAGTAGTAGTAGAGAAGGAAAGCAGCAGCAGGAGGGCGCAGCCTCCGCCGCAGCCCTGACCGGAGCAGTATAGCATAAGTAGCAGCAGCAGGCAGCGGCGCTCACAGAAAGATTTAGTCGTTGCTATGGTCATGTCACCGATCATGATGATGACGTTCATAATCTTGAGCACCGTGTTAGTAATCCCTGTGCACGTGTGGACAAGCCCAAGGCAGCTGGCCTCCCCAAACCAGTCGGGCTCGATGGAGTGCACTACCTGGCAGCTGAGCGTTCCGGCTGAGCGTTCGAGCCTCCTGCTTCTTAGCACCAGGTTAGACATTCTGACTATAAAGAAGGAGTAGACCTTCTGCGTCAGTGTTCTTTCCGGGTGAGCGGAGCCCTTTCGGCTAGGCATCGCCTACAGTGATGCTGCAGAGCCACCGAGAGCAGCTGATCCACCAGATCCAAATGGCTACCTCGTCGGGAGGTTTCCAAGCATGCGCTACCCTCGGTTCACCAAATCCGACCAACTCCCACGATGCAGATGTCGCCATATGTCGTAGACCGCAGACGATTGAAATGTGCAACCATTCCTTGTCTAATCATACAGCAAAAATAGAAAGGATTTTGTCCCAAGCCCGGATAGCTAAACCCCACACGAGCTATCTGGAATTCATCCTTCAAGTTCGGGGCTCTTCAAGCAGGATTGAAGCTTTGGGTCAGGAGTTCAAGAGACCGGAACTTGCCCCTAGGCCCCTTCATCATCCCAGCAGCTCAAGCATCGGACAAAGTTGGTGGCAAAGTCGGCGAGACCCTGACAAATTCAAAAACATGTTGGCGGAACATTTTCGGGTCGATGAGGACGGAGCTCAGCCAGGCGGTGCTACAGACCTCGCACCGCAACTTTACACCACACCCTCCCTGAAGCCTAAATGCCCCAAGTGCAGCTGAGGGCCTCAGCCAGTGCGGATGCATGACGCAGAGCACCGAGCTGCTCCAGATCCTCGTTGGACAAGTTACACACGGAACGATGTCGATAGAACATGCTCTCGGACCACCTCCGGCGCATTGATATCTGATATGGCTGGGCATATGTGTTTGTTGTAGGCATTGCAAAGTCGAAGCCGGAAAGTTGGAACACCCACAACGCTGCCCTAAGTACTTCAGCGAGAGCCTCAAAAGGGTGGCCCCAAAAACCCTCCCTGTCCCTGCTACCTCTCGGGAGAGCTGGACTTCGGGCTCGCCAAGCCGAGCCTGTCGTGAGGCATGAGGGTGGTTGTCAAAATTATGGTCCCTTTTTGGGTCCCGAATATAGTACGGCACCTAATATTTAGGGTATCCAAAAAGGGACCATAATTTTGACAACCGCCCATGAGGCGATCTGAAGCGGTCTGAGGGGCTGCGGCCCGTGCTGTGAACTAGAGAAGGCTCTGTTGCGACATGGACTTAGATGTCTTCCTGAAAATCCTGGAGAACTGGCCCCGGCTGGAAGACCTTGAGGAAAACCACTGTAGTACCTAACTCATCCAGCAGAGGTCCACAAAAGCCCGCTCACTTCAAAATCTACTCTCTATAAACATCTCGGATCCCGAAAAGCAGGAATCCTATGTTTATGCACCTGTGCGCGTACTGTTTAAGACTGCAACTCCCTCTCTCTCTCTCTCTCAAGAAAATAATATATGTCTATGTATGTGTGTATATATGTATATATAATACATAATTAATTTGATCTTTCCCACTGCTTTGCTCTTGGCCTTGGATGGCTCGGCTCGACTGCTCCTCGCGTTGGTGGTTTTTGTTTGCGGGCTCAGTGGGAGGAAGGTAAGATAAACTAGAAGGGCATCTTTACAAGAGCTGCTTGAGAAATCTTGATGGGGTTCAGTTTTCATGGCTTGCAGCAAGTCTCTTATAACAACCTGAAGCGGGACGTCATGCTCTTTCTACAGGCCCTCCTCATCGCCATTGAAACTCCCGCAAGCTTCCACCCTGCACCCCCCCCTGCCGGTTCTACCGTGTGCTGTTGATGGCCACAGAAACTGATCGCAACACGCATCCCAAGACGGTCATTTGCAATGCTTCTGGCGAGTTGGCTTCTGAGCAGACCCGAATCAGGCGGTGCGCAGCATCCTCGTACTGGACAGGCTGCTTCTTAAAGCTGCAGCAGCCGCGTGCATGGTGGCGAAGGACTACTTCATGGAACACGCCAGAGGCTAAGACTTATAGAGACTCAGGGTTGGGCAGGACCTTTGAAGCCAGCTTCTTTCAGTTCGTTCTTGCGATATGTAGCGGCATATGCTTGCTCGAAAGATAGCCAGGAGAACACGTGGGATGACGCAGGGATCGCAGCGACGCCGAATGAGTTTGATCATCGATTAATTTGGAAGTCAACATCAGCTCTACTCAGACATTTACGCTCGCTTGTAAACTTGATGCGATTCGAAGTATCTAATGCCAGCAAGGTAGCTGCGTTTGTTCTGCAAAGCCGGTTGGTCCCTGAAGCCATGCCAGATGAGCACGGGGGGGAAGCAACTGAATCATCTACATTTCGCATATGAGATTCGCCCAAGCTGGGCTACACCTCGGACTCTCAAAGTATCGATTGGCTTCTGCTGCGAACGGTTCGGTAAGCTAGAGAAACCTTTGAAACGCCGGCATGCTTCAGATTTTAGGATTGAAGGTGCTGCAGGCAGCGTGTCTACTCCTACACACCAAAACAGCTTCTGGAATCCCCAACTCTGAACTGAAGACCACTGCTGTGACCATCCTCAACACCCTACGCACCCCACGAACCGGAGCAGGCTGAACAGCTTCCTCCTTTGTACACCTTGCCGGTAGCGGCTACTTAACTCACACAGGAGCAACGCAAACAGTGATGAAAAGCGTCATCTTGAGATAGAAGGCAGCCAGTCTACCACCTCCAAGCTTCGCAACCACAACCCTCCGGCTCCCAGAAAAAGGTATACATCATTATTTCTACACCATCACTACGATATTGACCTACACCAAGCAAGACCCACCCGAACTCCAACGCTCTCGTGACCTATGCTTTCAGAACGATCAAGCTTTCGGAGTTTTTTGCCAGTCTTCGCAGCTGCAGAAGGTCGCTTCAGCACCTGAGGTGGCAAACAGAAGTCGCAGAAGCTCGAGGCGCCCCGGGCCCCGGCTCCGGTTTCGGTTGTTTCCAAAACGTGGGTTTAGGGGAGCTCGGAGCTTCGCATGCTCAGGCCACTTCGCTCGAATGCAGATCATACTTGGTGCTGTTTGAAGGTGCGGGCGGCATTGGTTGCAAAGCTAGCCGAAGGCTTCAGGATTTATGGTACACAGAGACATTGTGCTTGAGACTGCTTTTCGCTTCACCCTGTAGTTGCAAGACCCAAACCTTGCGAGCACAACCTTCACTCGCAAAGTTTTGAACTCCCAGCCAACTTGAATCATTTCACACCGAAGCTTCGACTGAGACTTCTTCGACCCTGCGGTGTGGAGAGTGGCTACAGTACCTCCGAGATGGTGCTGAGAGCCCGCGCGGCACCACCTCCCCGGCCGCGCCCGGACTTCTGCCTGCACTGCTTGGTTCAAGAAGCTGAAAAGCCAAGCCCAGGTCACGAGGCGTAGAAGCCGGCATGACTGCTGCGACATCGGCTCATGCAAGTCGCGTACTGCATTGTTGCATGGGTTTGGAACTTCGTAAAGGCAGGCCGCCGGGTCCAAATACGAATCAAGGTGCTGCTGCCCTAAAGACTTGTGCTTCGTCTGAATACTGCCGCATATTGCTCTAAGCTTGCCCACTTATAGGGCGAACACATCCCAAATCATGAGAGCAGCATTGCGGCTGCAAGAGTTCGAAATTTGTGGGTTAGAGGGGCGGATCCCTTTGTGCAAACCATCCCGGCCTCAGCTGCTCCAGATGCCTTAGCCACGGGGACGTTGCAGGGAGGTTGTGATGCTCAAGCAAACATGCAGGGCCAGAGCCTCGGCTTGGGTCTGACACGAAACCTTCGGGCGAAAGCTTCCTCTCACCTTTATCTTAAACTCCGAAACCGAAAGAAACCTGACGACTAAACCCTCAAGCACTCGTTCTGTCTGGGGGCTCAAGCACCAGCTTCCTGGAGTCGAAGTAATCGACACCTTGGCCCGTGCTGGCTGCTTGAACTCCATGTTTTTAGTCACTCCGGCTCAAGCCGAACGGATTTTCAGCAGCCCCAGAACGATCAGGATTGGGCGACGGAGGGAACCTGGGTGGGACTTGGGAAGCTACGGTAAAGCCTGCCGGTTCGTCAACGAACCGCGGTCGGCGATGTCAGGATTGGAGATTAAGAGGGAGCTCTCTGGTCAGGGAAGCACCAAAACACTGCTAAAAACTAAAAGTCGATGCGTACAACTCGTGCTCTGATCGTGACAAAATGCCAATTTTCTCGAGGCGCGATTTTTCTTCCCAGGCCCTCGGCTCACACCAGGAGGGAGGTAGTACCTTCATGCTGAGTGCAGGAATGCTGCAATGCTCACCAGCTGTAGGCTTTGCAAGTAGTTCGAGGCTATGATTGTGGAAGTTTGGTGCTCAAGACCTTTCAGCACTTAGACAGTTCGTCATACATTTGCAAAATTCAACAACAATAGAGTTGTTGAGACCTGACAGATCTGTGATTGTGCGATGCTGCGAGCCTGATTCTGGGCTAACTAGACCGCAGCCTTTAACGGTTGGCAACACGAACCAGTGCACATACGAACACACACACACACACATACAAATGTTATGTATATGTACACATACGCATATACACATGCACTACAAAATATACACACATACATACACACACATACATACATGACATAGATACACGCATACATGCATGCAGAGCAAAACATAACATAACGACATAACATAATAGAACTCATAGCACAACAGATCATAACGTAACATACCAAAGCATAACATGGCAAGTCATAACATGCATTCATGCATACGGACCTAAACGCCTACATACCTACCTGCCTGCCTACCTACCTAACATACATACAGACCGACAAACAAGCAGACAGGCAGGCAAGAAGGCAGGCAGGCAGACCTGCATACATACACATGCACATACACATGCACCAGCAACCACACACACAGACACACAGACACACAGACACACACAGACACACAGACACACACACACACACAGACACACAGACACACAGACACACACACACACAAACGCACAAAGACCACGACCGAGAGACAGGAAGGTGGTCGTGAACCCCGCTACTTCTTGAGGTTTGCGCCGCAGCAACACTCTGGAATATTCGTCCAGTCTACGGTAGGAAATCCATGTGGTCGGTTCACAGTACAGAAAAAGCGGGACTGCGCTGATTGTTGTCCCACTGGCCGAAATCTTGCTGTTTTCAGCTCGAGTTCATGTTTCACTTGTATGGAGACTTGCACGGGTGTGCGAGAGACACTAGTTGAGTTCATGGCTGCAAGATGAAATACATGAGCAGGTTGCCGTTAAAACTTCGGGGCCTGCACCGAGGATGGAGAACTCAAACCCCACGCATGAAAAAAAAACAGTTGCAGGAGGCTGCGGACTCGAGCTGTTCCAGAACCTGCCTGGTGAGTCTCTACGACCAACAGCATGTAGAGATATTTAGAGCGAGAAGTCTAACTGCCAGAGACCTCGAGGACAGCAAACAGTGAGGTTCCGAAGTACCCACATACACAATCCGAAGCTGTTGTTTTCAACCTGTCTCAATGATGTTGACATATGTCCACGTCCTAGCTCGTATCAGAACAGAAGCGACCTTGGTGCTTCACCATTCTTCAAACCCGCTGGCCTGTCTCTGCGTTGTCCCACCTGGTCTCAGACTCCCCGAAACGGGCCGAACTGTGGCTGTGTAGCACTCTTGAATCATCTTTGGGGGACTTGCCGCATGCCACCTGCTTGACCTGGAAACACGGAACAAGAAACGAACAACAACTGCTGCTCATACATAGCAAGTTTCCGTGCCATTTCGCACTGGAGTTTTCAAGCGCTGTTGATTCTGGTACCTTGCGCGATCGCAAAAGGGCCATGCCAACCCTCTTGATGTTCCGCACAAGTGTCCAGACTTGAGCTGCACGGCTACTCTTTTGCTCGCCAATGTGACGAAACCGCTAACCCCAAGTCGAAGATGCCAGATCGTTGCACGGGGCGCCATCCGAGCAGTCTTTGCAACGGCTGCTCCAGACTGCGAGCACTAATCCAAAGCAGGAAGCCTCAAGACACCCCAACTTGACAAAGGTCGCAAGATTGAGGAATGTCTCCGATACCCAGAAGCCGCCACAGGCCTATATGTGTACAGCTTGCAGAGCTTGCAGTGCTTGCAGAGCAGTCGCCTCCTCGAGCCGCCAGCCCGACTGTTCCAGTTCGGCCCAGACCCTGGGCAGGGGGACTTTGCTGAGAGTTCAAGGCAAGTGCCCGTAGCATCCCGTCGCATGTTTCATGTCAAGTCAAGTCGGAACATGGAGCCGGCGGAGACTGGAGGCCCAGGCGACCGAACTTCGGTCGTTGGATAGCCTTCGCCCTAAATAATGCCAGGACCGTAGCCGCAGCAATCCAGCGACACAGAAACATGTGTACAGTACTGATTTATCCAGCGCCCCGGCCTGCCCCACTCACTGCGGGACCCAGTCTTCGCAGCTTTCCTTCGTGCAGATTGTCTGCAAGTCACGGCCCACAAACATTGCTACCAGCGTCATATTGCGTGGACTGGCCAGCCTACACTATATGCAAGTCATGCACCAGCCAACCATGCGAAACCGTGCATCTTTAAACTTCTATGCCAATGTCATCACGACTTATCGCGAGGGTTCTTTGCCAGGAGGATAGTTGAGGCCGTATTCTGCAGATAATACATCATATAGAAGGTGCAGCACGTCGTGCGGATAGTTCATAGCGGCGGTGACGCAGCATGCAGATACAGAGTCTGGTCTCAAGGCTGTTGCCTGAAATGGCACGGAGGCTGACACTTCGACACCAGAGCAGTCCTGCTTTCTGGGGCCGCAGGTGCGGGCGGTGGCCGCTTTTTTGGGCCTTCGGCGGAGTCCTACTTCGGACTTTGGGGCTAAGTTGCGGCAAACTTGGTCAGAGTCAAGGATTTAGCCCCTTGAAGCAAACATCATCTGCGGAATCGTCCAACTTGTGAACACCCTCCGATGTTACGTTTGGAGAAATTTATGTAAGTCGGGGCATGGACGGGATCGAGAAGCAAGACAAGCAATTGTCTGATCTGAATGTCTGACACGCAGCTCTCAATTTCTTGACACGGCCACTCCTCAGAAGAGACATCACTTTAAGGATGCCGGGTCAAAGCAGATAGGGACTTCATATCCTCCGCCTGTCCATGCCGGTACCAGCAGCAAAAATAACCATACCAAGTGTATCCTCAACTCAATCTCCGTAACACCAACCCACAGGCTGCAAGTGTGCTCGAAACGTCCGCCACGCATGTGAAAAAAACAACCAAAGATGTAGCTGTGATGAGCTGGAAGATTTTCAAAACTAAGAGCGAACAGCCGTCCCTGCGAGGGCATCTGAAGCCAACTTCGCTCTTCTTGACAGTTGTCTAAGGCACGAAACCAGCCCTGCACTTCTCAAGTTTGCCGAATGGACAGACAAACAAGTAGGCATAGATGCACATGTATACATGCTTTCGTACAGAAGCAATAAACACACATCATGCAGGGAAAGAGAGCGAGAGAGAGAGAGAGAGAGAGGGAGAGAAAGACGACTAAGCTTTGGAGCCTTAGACAGCAACTCCAAGCTAAGCCCCATACTCCCAACCACGGCTCTATGCACTCCCCCCAAAGTGTGCCAGGCCAGCTCGGAGACTTCCAAAACACAAAGGAAATGCTGGGGCCGAGGGTGCGCTTGGTCCCAGCCTGCGGATGCCTTCGCCGCGGCGACTTTGGCCTCCTCCCGGACCTTCGGAGCCTTCGCCTTCGGCGTAGGATTTGGAGCCGGAGGACTGCGTGCAGATCATGCTGGAGAGCGCATCACAGTTGGCTTTGCTGTGCTTTGGATCTAAGGCTGAGAACAGGTAGATTTACGAAGGTTGCGGGGCTCGGATTGCAAGAACTTCTCAAAGGCCGAGCTCAGCTGAACCACTGCATGGCTGCCAGCTTGTATGAAGCGGTGACTACACGCCAGCCACGGTCGCAGGCCTTCGGCTTGACCGGCGCACTTCCCGACTTACTCGTCTAGAGTCTACTTTATACAATCAGTTGATAACCCCCTTTCGACCTTCCGAAAACCAAGCTCTTCCAATTTTGATATTCCCACGCCCGGCCGCTCGTGACGTGTCATCAGCACCGACCTGCCAAGGAAGCTTTACTGATCGGAGCTGTTGATGGCTATGCGGGTTGTGGGATCTAAGGAAGGTGACGAACGATGTGGGATTGGTACAACTACGATGCTACTCGATAAAAAGCCACCACAATCAATGATTCAAGCCTGATGGCATCCTTCGGCTGGACACAACCTTAAAGCTCCAGAGACTGAGACTCTGCATCCCTGCAGATGCTCCGCCTCTGAAGCCTCTCTTCTACCAATTCTCAACTCGCTGAGAGCTCCAAACCCTCTCTGAACCCTCTTGGGCCCTTGGAGACTGAAACTTCCCTCCGCTGAGAGCTCCATGGGAAGCTTTCGAATTGCGCCCGGGCCTCCACGACCATATTGCCCTCGTCACGCAGGTGCCGAACCACCTCTGAAGCCGACTAATATAGGGGCGTTAATGATTAAGATAGGGTTTTGGGGTATATGATACCATAGTTATAATAAGGAACCCCCCCAATTAGTGTAGGTATAATTATTAACCCATATACTATTGAGGCAACGAGCCGGACACGGGACACCGAGAGTTCGTTTGAGTCGCCGGGTCTATCCACCCCGGCTGTTCTGCATTGTTCCTCGCGACAAACTATCATATGTATGTATGCATGTACGTATGCATATATATATATATATATATATATTTAATTATATATATATACAGATATAGAGCGATAGATATGTATACACTGTTACACACAGACACATACGTAAATGCACAGCATACAGATGTATGTATACATAACATGTACACATATGGTATGCAAACAAGTGGCTGTTGCCGAGGCGAAACAACAGGCACGGGTACCCATCTCGTTGAGCTGCTTGAACTTGCGAGTTTTCATTCGGAGTGACACATGGTATTGCTGACGTGGCTTTCCGGTTCCACAAACTTGCCCTGCCTAGGCCTTTTTGGTTGCTCGTTCTACAACCGGAACGACTCAGAACCTCTGCCGCTTGACCCGACTGCCGTCCGACGTGGGTATTATGATGGTTCCAGATGCGACATCCGATCAAATCCCTTCGCGACGGCTGGAGGGATCAGGATCTGTAAAATCGCAAGGACCCAGTCCATCAACTCTACCTCAGGGACCAGAGCTCCCTCGCCTTCGGGCTACTTTCACAAACAGTCTAAATCCCCGCACCCCGACGTGCACCCTCGTTGCGGAATGGCATGAGGCTTCAAGCTATCGTATTAACTAAACTGAGAGCTGGACTCCCTGCAAAGTCTGCTAAAGCATATGCAAAGAGTCGTGTATGTCGCACCTGAAGCTTCGAATCGAAATAATCCTTTCCTCAGGGCTGCAAGGGTTGTCTGCTTGGGGTTGGTGTGGCTTTCATGGTGAGCCTGGCCAAGGTTGTTGTTGGAGGAGCTGGCTTGCGTGCATGCTGCATGCGCCACTCGATGGCACACATCCGGGTGTCAAAGTCCCTAGAATCCGAAGCTCCAGCACCCTGTGTCACCTGATACACATACGCTTGACACCGAAGCCCTGGACGAGGGATACAAGCCCGGAAGAATCCAAATGCACATCTCAACTTCTTAAAGCCCTCGAGACGTCGATCAACACTCTGCCAGTTTATACTGACACTCCAGTCCCCAAGCCGAATTCTCTGCCGGGCATCGGTTTTGCCAGGGTGGCCTCCGCTCGACACCGGGCCTCGCAAGCTCAGCTAGTGCTGCTCTGTAGCTTGAACACATATCTACAATGGAATTTGAATTGCATAGGTTCCCACGGCCTACACAGCAAGCATGTACCCCTATATGGCCGACCTATCGGTCTGAATATTGATCTATCTACTCTAGCTTTTTTTGTACCTACCCTCATACGTACCTATCTAAACGTTTCAATTAACTGTTTATCTGCCTAGCTATCGGACTGAAAGGCCGCCTGTGCTGGCAGCAAGGCAAGATTTCGGCATGAAGCGAGAATGCGATTTGGGTGGACAACGGCGCAGATGGGGACAAGGGTGCAGGATCAGCGCAGGCATGGAGCCAAAGCCCCCACTCTCAAAATAACAAGTTCACAGGATATCTGGACAGATGATCTCCTGAAGCCACATGGCCAAGAAGCCTCTTGTCTCGAGTGAAGGCTGACCACTACAGCACCGAAGAGCAGCATCCCCGCTTAACCCGCAAGCACACAAGGAGATATGGGTTTACAGACCCATTCTAATTGCAAGCCGTTCCAAAGAAATACACATCAAACCTATTACATCAAACCTTGTAAGCTCGTAAGCCTTAAGCCCTTAACCATGACGGTCCAGGTAACGGCAGCCAATAGCGATCTCCTCGAGGGCCGGTGTCGATTTTCCAGCCTGCCCCACTCGACATCCTTCTATGATATATGAGGGTCCCGAAGTGTAGGTACTTGAGCCGCTCGTTGAAATATCCCCGGTTTCTGTTGAGCTTTCACACGGCATGCGGAATCATCGCAGAAACCTAGCTACAGAACACTACCCACGACCATAAGCAATACGAATATTAACTTGGAGAATCATCCCAAGGACTTAGTGCAGCAACAATTCTCGAGACCTGGTGCCCAAGCAACCATTCGGGAAGAAACCAACATAGGTCATATCCCTCCGTAGTAGTCAGCATCCAGCGTGTGGCTCACGAAGGACTTTTTTGCTTCTCTGCTGCCTGTGCGACCCTCGTGGGATTCCCAAAAGCCTGCAAAGGCTTGGTCTGATCCCAAGGCAGCAAGCAGCTCTGCTATGCTACTCGTCCAGGTCTCTGCAGAAGCCACCGTAGGACTTTCGCGCAAGATTGATGAAGCCGTACAGGAACCTGCATTCTTGTATGCACTATGGGTAACAATGCAGCATGAATACAGATATAAATGTGTTTGTATATATGTATATACACATACATACACATGCACGCACACATCATGTGTGCACTTACACCTGCACGCACGTTTCTCTACGCAAAATTGACATGAACTCCACTGCTTGTACTTGTGTGGATCTCGCTGAGAAGCCGAATGACGTGTCTCCAAACCCTATAGTGATATACCACTGAAAACTCTGAGAACAAAAATTTAAGCTGAAACGGGGCTTCGAGGAGGATGTGAGTCTTCAGCCACAGACCTTTGGATTCCACCACTCAATGGTCACATCCCAACGATTTGAGAGTGAGGCCTGCCTACAAGCAACCAACACCACCACAGCCAAGATGAAGCCTCGCCATAAACTCAAAGGCACGATGCCGGCAAAGGAAAGTCTCATCCCTTAGCGGCAAGTGACTTGGATTGGCGCCGCAGGTGACCAAGTGACACGTTCTGCACGGCGAACTCTTGTTCAGCTGCAACCTCTCTGGCAGCAGGGACTGTACGTACAGCACAGCAGAACGACAGGCGATATTCAACCATGCAGGATGCGCAAAACTGCTCATGTTCCGGCAAAATTGAAGGGAAGCCCTTTCCTGGAGGGCCCGAAGCGTTGGGACGACAGGCGGGGTCGGTAACCGTAGTGGCAGCTGCACGAATACTGCAAGCAGGATTCCCATCAGGTGCAAAGGCAGAAATGGATGACCAAGTAATTCAACACGTGTACATGTCTTGCTATGTCAGCTAGTCTTCGCAGAAGCACAGGACAGCTCCACGGAGCACCTCCTCCGCACCGGCAGTGCAGGGCTCAACGTCACAGGTACCGCGGCAGCAAACCCCGTGGGCCACGGTCTCATTACCTGAGGTGAGGGAAGCGGGCTCGTCGGTTGGGGGGGCAGAGGTATGGAGCAGCGGCTTCGGGCGGGCATAGGATTTCAATGCCGGTGTGTGGCTCTGGGGATTTGGATCTTGACATGGAGGGCTGGGAGGGATAGAATTGAATGATCTCGACTCAGACTCTCCAGTGTGAAGGGCGCATCAAGTGAAACCACACCACCCCAGTTGCACAAGGGCCTTACTCTGCTCAACGCCATCAGCCGGCTCACATGCCGACGAACCAGTACCAAAAAATGAAATTTGATCCCATCAGAACACCCTCACAATTCAGATTTCCAACACCCGCATGATTATTTCTGAACAGACGCTGAAGCCGGCAAACTGCAGGAACACGCAGGAAGAACCTGGAACAATCTGAGATGGTTGAGGCGGCAGGACAGTGGGTACATAAAGCTCATCTAGAGCTGGGATGATTGATGGATGGTTTGCTGGCAGCATGTTGAAAATCGACATGCGCTCGAAAAGGCAGCACAAATATTGCAGACTGCATACGTTCATGCCGGAGCATGCACACATGCTTGTATGCTCTGACGGATGTGCAAGCCTGGCTTCTTGCCCCGACAAGCATCTGCGTTGACCTTGCAGCAGCAAGCATCTGGTAGCTCTAGCATCTGGACTTCACTAAACCCCCAGCCCCAAGCCCTTGAAGTAACAGTAGAGGCAACAAGCATCTGGACTCCCAAAGAAACCTGGCTCGGCTCTCAGTTTCCCGGATCTGGCTTCGTGCATGGGGCCTCCAACTGCCGCCCACATATCTTGCTCGTGCATCGCGAAAACGAAACAAGTGCCTGTAGAGACCCATAACAAAAACCAGGAGGTTCTGTCTCTGCAAGTCCCCACGAGTATGACTCATGCTACGTGTACACTTGTTTAATTCGGTTGCGAAGTGTTGTGATTGCTCTTGAGAGCCATTTGTACCCACTCGAG
>BGNK01000678.1:130085-214394 GCA_003297005.1 Symbiodinium sp. clade A Y106 | reverse complement strand
TTGGGTGCACCATTGCGCAGGTGTTTAGGGTTTAGGGTTTGGGGTTTGGGTTCTGTTTCAGCTTCTGCCTTAACATGAATGAGAGCAACAACTGCGTCTATCAAAGGGCCAATGCAACGCTTGAAAGGCTGCAGCCGGAACTGCACGGTGTAAGCAATGGTGTCGCCTTCAAATCACAGGAATTGCCAAAGCTTCACAAACATGNGCTTCACAAACATGGCAGGCGCACCGTCTCATGGACGAACTCGCCGTTGTCGTCGTTTCCCAGTTCAGGGTTATAGGCTTTAGGAAGGTTTTTGGATTAGGTGGGGTGTTTCCCAGTTCAGGGTTATAGGTTTTGGTTAAGGGGGGCAAAGCTTAGAGAGTTGCTACTCTCCATCATTTCCCAGTTCAGGGTTATGATATAGATATGAGTATAGGTTGGTTGTTATGATTTTGATTGTGGTATAGGGGTTGTTATGATTAGGGTTGAACTTGATGGTGGGGTTTGCTATGAACTCGGGGATGACAGCTTCTTGCTTTAACATGGGTATATGCATATGCTTACCTGCGAATGGCCTGTTCACTCTCATATATGCAAGGACCGATCCACAGATATTGGTAAAGATGTAGAAATGTAGACATACAGGTACATATCTATCTACATATCTGTCTATCTATGTAGCCAGCTCTTTATCTACCTATCTACACATACAGCATGCTGGGGTTGAAAGCAAAGCTTGAGTTTTGGGATTTGATGTTACAGGGGTCCGGCAAGATGTTTCACCAGCAGAGTGTGCTGGCATCCGGTGCCGGAGCCCCAGTCGAGAACCGAATGGCCTTCAACGAACCATTCACAGCTCTTCCGGGACCAAGACTCTCACCCAGTCATCTGGGCACCCGTCAACAGCCACCCAGCGGCCAAAGAGACACAAACAAGGAACCGTCAACGAAGAGATCACCGGTGCAAGACTGGTGCAAAACTGCCATGATTGTCCTTGGCCCAGTCGGAGAGGTCTTGGACCATACCTTCACGGAGGGATTCCCATTTTGGTTGTGACTGGCCACTGGGAGGGGTGGCCGTAGGAAGGTGTGTGATTGAAGAATTCCAACCACCCCAGCCGAGCTGTGCAGGCGTGAACCCCAAACCGGCAAAACCCAAAGAACCCAAACTCCCAAACCCGGCTCTGGAAAAGTACGGAGCGAGGGAAAGTCAAAGCACCGCGCGCACATGAAACAGCCCTGTACAAACTCCGGCAGGGACCACGATTCGATGCAGCCGGGGCCCTGGGGCAATAAAACTAAACTCAAGAATCAGAGAATCACACAATATCAGAAAGGAGACCCGATTAACCTTGGACCAGAGAGCCGAAGCAGCTAAAACAGCACATGACATGCACGAAGCGTAAATCGCGTAAATCTAGATCTCTAGATGACATGGAGATGGATATAGATATGGGCTCGGACTGAGGTATAGATCAGGATGTAGGTGCCCAGATAACAGGCATGAAAGTGTAAGATACGACCCCCCCCCCCCCNGAAAGGTTTATGAGTGGGGGCTGGGGGTGTGAGTAATCTAGGGTGTCGCAGGCCTGAAAAGCGTTCAGAAAATTAAAGAACCCCCCCCCCCCCCCCCAACTGGGCTTCCGACCAATGCGACGAGATCTCGAAGTCTCCGGTAGGCCGACCTGCAACGAAACACCGGCAACCTTTGGGTTCTGAGTTTGTTTTTTCTCCTTTTTAGCTCCTTTTTATGTCTGCCCAGTCGTCTAGGGCCTAGGGTTTGAGGGGCTTTAGGGTCTGCATGCATAGGCGGCAGGCGAGGAGGGTTTAGGCACTCACACTCGGACACTCCAGGCGAGGCATGTGGTTTTCGGTGGGATGCGCTTAGGTTTTAGTGCGGCGGGAACGTTTGATGAGGCTTTTATGACGGTGTTACAGACGGTTCCACAAGGTCTCCACAGTATGGCAGGTAGAGTAGGGTCTCCCAATCGGGACCTAGAAACACGAATACCCCATATAACACGAGTACCTTACGCCGTGGAATTACAATCATGGTTTGCGCAAGGATCACCCTTTTAGGCTCTTAGGATGCTTCGGGTACAAATTTCTTGGGGATTCTGGGATCCATATGGGGCTCAAGGGTACTGTAGGGTTCAGGGCTTATTCAGGGTTCAAAGCTCCTGCACCACAAGCCGCAGCAAGTTCGCAACGAGGGGGACAAGAAGCTCAGCGAAGCAAGAATGCTGCAGTTCAGGGTTCTTGGGCTATAGACATCCCCTGACTCAGTACTCGCACTTGGGGACGGGTTAAATGCAACAAGCAGGGCAAGTTCGAATGAGGCTCAGAAGCCTTTCGAAGCCCCAAAAACGCAAGATAAGGGCCTTATTCATTAGAAGGGGGTTTGGGGTATATGCTGCAATAAGTATATCGGGACTTAAAGGGGGTACCATTCATAACTCTACAGACACCTACATTGCTGAAGGCCCACTAAAGCCCGTAACCCACTGAAACCGATTGCCAGGACTCCTGGCCTCATCCTCCTCGGTCGTGCCATTGATCCACTTGTCCAGCCATTGGTTGGTTTTCTGAATCTCCTGGGTCGACTTCGCGGCTCAAGGGTCGAAGACCCCAAACCCAGTAAACCCCAACAGCCTAAGCCCTGAACGTCCCAAACCCTGAATCATTTCCAAAACCCTACAGTAAGGCCTGGAAGTAAGAAGTCTTGTACGGTCGAAGGGCCTAGGCGACACTTCCCATGTGGCAAATCAAAACTGCCAATCCCGAGTACTGGTATCCAACATGCTGGTCCTGTTCGCCCAAAGACAGCTGGACCTCTTGCCGAAGAGCCTTTTCATGGCCAACAGGGGCAGAAGTGAGCACAGGACATGGCTTTTCGATGGGGGTTTGGGGGCGAAGTGCTAAAAAACTGAATTCGGAAAGTGAGGCTGTAGACGGTCTGCAAAGTACATCAAACTCGTGGATCCTGAAATTCAGCTACACAGCTTCGGGTCTCAGGGTTGTGGAATCTTCATCCCTTCAGGCCTTTGTCTCAAGCAGGCCAGTCATCACGTTTGCCCGGCGAGTCTGCGGCACTACCTGAAGCATTTCGCATAAGACCGAAGGGAAACTGAAGAATGCTCCCACTGCTGCAACTGCTGCGGAGCCCTTCAGTTTCAACTTGGCACAGTGATGCGAAGCTATGGAAGGAGGCTATGAGATTGTGTGCCGGATCTTTGGTACAAAAACCCAAGCGCCAACAGGACACCAATAAGACAACAGAGACCCTTGCCCAAACCTTCTTTCGAACATTGCTCACCAAGGACTCCATGATCAACTAGGTCCCTCAACTCTGACTCCTTTCAGGTAAGGGTGACCTCTGTAATGTTCTGCCTTAAATCCTGTGCTAAGTTTTTGCTTTATACGCTCTCGCAAGTCGGACTCCGCCAGACGAGGTCTCTCGGTTCAGAAGTGCTTTGACTGGTCAGACTAGAAGCTGACACTTAGGATCCCCTTATCCAGTGCACTTTGGACAGCCCGTTTACTGCGCCAAATTCACCAGGGTCACTGCGGACCTGAGTTTCGAACCCAAAGGCTTGCACGCAGGCGGAGTCTTTCATGTGGCTGTACCAACTTCTGTAGCTAAAGCTGCACCGGAGCTCGGCCTTCCACGACAGGATTCTGGCTTACCATCACAACCCCTCCATCCAGCTTGGCCTTCCCAGAATTTGACGGATCGAAATCTCGCCGTCAGGTTCTAGGTCTGCAATGTGCCCTCGACCCGTAAGGTACGGCCAAAGCCAGCGCGATGTTGATCATGACTTCTAGACCTTTTTCCTCCTACTTCTCGTCGCAAAGCTGCGGCCCTGAAATCCTGAGTTCTGAGTCCTGCTCCTACATCTGAACCTAAATCCTAAACCTTGTATCCCAAGCTCAAAACATCGGTCAGGACCCGGCTGGCGCAGGCTGTGGGGCTGGTTCCGGCGATGCCTCCCATCGGACGGCGGGTTTTGCTCATGGGCTTTGCCAGGTTAGACTTTAGAGGTTTTTGTTACTAGGCCAGTGTCTCTTAGGCTTTGTTTATCAGCTTATCACAAGAGGGGCAAGCAAGAAATGCCGCTGCAAGTTAGTTAGCTCTCTAAAACCCAAACCAAAGAACGACATTTCCTCCCTTCGCAGCGCTGAGGATTGAAGCTTCAGAGCTGTGCAAGATTACGAGTTGCACGCAAAGCTAAAGAATGAGTCCTAAAGCACCAGAGTCCCTGTTCCTTCTGGATGTCAAGCTTCCTATACGGTTGCGATTCGAAGGCCCAAAGTAGAGAAGCATGCACACCGTGCCACCCAAGACCTTACCCTTGTCATATCGAAACGACAGCCCCTGTAAACCGTGTAAGCAAGGCACAAGCTCAACTACGAAGCATCACGGTATCGACCTAAAACTCCCCACAAAACACACCAAGTAAGCAGGTTCACGCCTGGGTGCCCTTCATCTTGCATATAGTTGCCCTTCCTAGACACCCACTGACTTAAGCCCGGCTCTTCCAAATGGCTGAGAGTGGGGTCGAAAAGTCCCCAACGTGGGAGTTTCCGAAAATCGGGGACCCTAATATAGTACCCGAAATAGTAGGATCCTTATTATAAGGACCCCAAATAAGGTACCCTAATTTTCGGAAACTCCAACGTCAGGCTTGGGGAGGCATTTTTCAAGATCCGTCTTTGATCGACTGGTCGGAAGACTGGGCTTAGGCTGAGGGCTGAAACCCCCAAAAGCACAGAAGCCCAGTAATATGCCTGCCTTCTGACTTAGAGTCGTTTTTCTTTGGTGTAGATTGTACCACAGTCATACAGGGGCCATGTAGGGATGCAAAGCCTGAGCATGACCAGAAAAGCAAGCCAAAACCGGGCCAAGAGGTAAACCCTAATGCGCAAGATCCGGTGCCTTGCCATCGAGATCCTGCCTCAAGGGGGAGGGGGAGAGAGGGTTTAGGGTCCCAGGTATGAGATGCTGCGGGGCTTCGACCATACATGCGAAGACCTCAGGCTTCCTCCGTCAGGCACTCCACTATAACGACGACGACTACGACTACCACCACAGCAACAACTACTATACTACTACTACTACTACTACTACTACTACTACTACCTTCCTTCTGGAGCCTTAGAAAGGACGACTCGGTTTTTGCCCTCCGAGCAGCCAGGAAAGAGATGTTCATGTGTGTCCCTAGGCCCCCTGGGAAAATCGAAGCTTCAAAGCTTGGGGATCCAGGGGTTTTTTGGTG
Organism: Symbiodinium sp. clade A Y106; assembly: GCA_003297005.1. NCBI lineage: Eukaryota > Dinophyceae > Suessiales > Symbiodiniaceae > Symbiodinium > Symbiodinium sp. clade A. The sequence continues at coordinate 209,136 of BGNK01000678.1, read as the reverse complement.
TAGCTTCTAAGTTGCACTTTTTGTCCTCTTTTTTTTCCGCAACTTCCGTCTGAATGTTGAGGTCTCCAAGGTTCCTGGGCAATGGAGTTCTAGGTTGCGCAAGCTCAGGTGGCTTCAGGGGTACTCCCGCAATAGCAGAATGCCCCACAAGGAAAGGTTTAACCTACAATGTTGCTGACTCTAAACCTTAAAGTCCACGCCTTAGCCCTTGCAAGGCAATCCCAAAAAGCCTACGCTACACTCTAGCGACGGCAGGTTGCTCGCTGCTTGTGGTGCTCCAGCTGCCCGAGGAGGAACCCGAGCTGGAAGGAGGTTGAACTGCGATCACCTGGGATGTAATATACTTATTTAGGGTTTAGGGGTTAGGGTTTAGGGTACTTGTCCAGTATCCTAGGAGAATTGAAGGGTAACCTGTGGGATTAGACGGGGATGATGACAAAAAGGTTAGCATGGGATGCACTATCTCTGTTTGTATGTAAGGCTTCGGGTTGTGGAGTCTTCACAATCAACTTCCTTCCGGCAACAAAGTATTGTTGCAGAAATCCTGATGCTAAGGCCTTCGAACAGAAGGGTCTACAACTTACGGCAGAACCGGAGAACCGGTATTGAACCCTCATCCCTTACACCTTGATCCCTAAATCTTACTCCAGCTCCTTGAACTCTTATACAACCCGGGAGGCTAGCGCTTCACATTAAAGCGATTCTTCGGCTTCGGTTGACTTCAAACTACGCAGGAATTCTTTGTTGCTTCCTGCATTGCTTGACTGGGTCCACTGAGCAGTGAAACAGGTAAATGCGTTCTTGGTGATTGTGAGCCTTGCCCAGATCAACTCTTGAATGCAAGGCTGAGGGTGTCGGGTTTCAGACTTCACGTTAGGGGTTGAAGGTGTGGGGTTTTCTGGCCATGCAGCCCGAACGAAACTGTTGCCTGAGTTCAGCTCTCGTACCGAAGCACCAAAAGCAAAAGACTTCGACACAAAAGAAGGGTTCAGGGATGTACAGCGCTTAGGAGAACTTTATAGTTGCAGGCTTGGGGTTAAGGCTCGAAGCAACACAAGATTAGCAGAGTTGCCGGCACTTCCCCTGTTGGTCGGGGGCTTGCTCCACCTACCCGCATGACCTGAGTCAGGGATCTACGGAGCAGAATGCCCGAAGCCTGAAATCGCAAACTGAAAGCAAGAGGAATCCTGCCCTAAACCCCTAATCGCCCTACACTCTTATCTCCAAGGCTCCAAGGTGTACGAACGCTTGACCTATATGTAGGGAGCAAAGATTTAGGGCCTGACGGTCCCGATATGCGCGCAAATGCATTACGGGTCCGAGACATCTGCTTGGGCGGATAGAACAAACCCTGCTGTACCCATATGCTGAGAGATACGTCATAGTATAGTAGAGCGTACTGAAGGTATTGCAAGATGCTGTCAAACAGTAGGGTCCGGAGTTTTAACGCCATCAGGACTGCCCGCGATAGATTAGAGTCAGAAAAAGACTTTGAAGACACATTTGCCAACATTATCCGCACGTCATAAGCTCTAAGACTCTGACTAACTCCTACTAACGCCTGGAAGCTTCTACAACACAAAAGAACATGCGGTCGCCGTTTTGAGATAGTATAGCGTTACTATGTAAGGTACTTCCTTTTCTGAAGCTCCTGTTCCCAAGCTATACAAGCTTGAATAAGCTGTAAATTATTCCCTACAATTCCTTTATCCAATCTTTAATGTATACTATGCCCATCAACAGCCCTATACTAATTCTTCGGTTTGAGTCTTCTTCATTTCCTCTACATAGCCATATTTGGGATCCCCGGGTAATCGTCAGGGAAGCGGTTCCGGGTACCCAGAAAGCGGTTGATAAGGATTTTCTTGTCAAGTCTCGAGGTCCCTTAATATGATTTATTGGGCCCTGTGGGTAGTTCTGATGGGTATGGTCAGGTCAAGGCTTGGTAAGGCCGCCGTCTTTGTCGGCCAGTGCATAAAAGCCTACTAGAATGACAAGAAGGTGTAACAAATCAGTGCTGCTTCATGGATATATGAACGTACCCCTATGTGATTTGTACTGAGCTCTTGCAATCGTTTGCCATTTTATACACCCGGACCCTATTTCTGGGACTATGGGTTTACTCCCTGAAACCCAAAATCCTCCACTCATCACTGGGTGCGCTGCGTCGTTGAGGTGATCTGCATTTTCTTCGGACTCGCGCCTTGGTGTCAGGCAAGCAAGGGGTTTGGGGGGTTAGGGTTTGGGGCTTCAGGATTGAAAATTTTCAATCTCTGAGATTTAGCAGTCAGCCCCACACCCTCGAACCGGAACACATTCAGTCCGCCGGCCGGCCTTTATTTGGATGGTAGCATCGACACTTTGAATTCACGTCGCGATGGCAGTGGACTAAGAAGCTCCGGCTTGTGACTTCATTTCAGCCTTTGACGCTTAGAGGTCAGTGTTCAGGGATTAGGGTTCAGGGTTTCCGTATTCTCAAATTGAGCCAAGGGTCTGCGCTAATGACGCTACACCCTGAAGCCTAAACCCTAAAGCATCTAATAACACCGCAAACACCTAAATCTTCTAAAGCATCATAAGCGTCGGTCATCATAGCGCAAGTACGGAAACTCTAAAAGTCCCCCCCCCACCGCTGTCAGTTTCCTGCAAGCTCAATGCCGGGAGCCCCGAAGGGCACTTAAACATACACTGAGATATTACTGGGGCCTGTAGCATGATTTGTAATCGGGTTTAGGGTTTAGGGGTTTCGGCGCTCACACTCGGACCATCCAGGCGAGGCAGCATGTGGTTTAGGGGTTTAGGGTTTAGGGTTTACGGCTTGTTTTCAGGGTTTCTATAAGGGCAACCGGTACTGGCAGCATGGTGGGAACGCAAAGGGGTGCCAATACTCCAGAGTCCTTGACAATTTCTAATGTGCCGGTCCCAAAGAAGAAAGGCGTTTCTTGGGAACTGCCCCCCATACAGGAACAGTCTATAATGGGGCGACTACTAAGGCTAATATACTTTTATTTATGGAAATTATCCAACTGTTACTGGGTGGGGGGCAGTACCCAAAACGTTTCCTTCTTGTTTCCCAAAGAATGCCGGGCCTCGACTCGATGGAGGAACGGCGGAGGCCTCGAGAACTGAGTGTAGAAAACCAGAGACTTGAGAGTGTACTTACAGGATCAGGGGACTTCGTTTTGTCGGGGATTTACCAGGGTTTCACAGGTTCATATCTATAGGGTGTTGTAAGGGTTCTAAAGCTCGCGGGGTTATATCCCCAACTCGAACTCGCCAACCTTGATCTCTCGACTGTGCACCAAAACCGCCAGTCGAACTATCTGGACACGGCCGGAAAGCTTCATCCCTCTCCGTTCGCCGAGTCTTGCAAACTCCACAGTGAGCCCCTCCGGGCCGCAAGATGTTGAGCCAAAAGCAAAGAGTTCCCGAACATTGGACCATAAAGCGTAAAATGCCATTGGAGTCTCAAAAACTAAGGCACGGGCCCCCTCCAATACAAGCCCTTAGCAGGATCCCTGTCTAACATGAGAAGCATCCTTCGAATGAAGAAACTGTTTCTAAAAAACCCTCTCACAGCAAGAAGCACCTACCAAACCCGTTGAAGGTCCAATGTCCCGCAAAACGTGAGGCGTCTAATGTAGGAACCTGTATGAATCCTACTATTTTGGGGTTCTAGGCCCAGGGTTTCTTAATCAGGTTCCTACATTATACATGAATCCTACGCCACCTTGCACCAAGCCCCTCAAGATGTAGGTAGGGCTGTCTCGCTCCCAATGATTGTGGGGTCAGGGGGTACTTGGTTTGCATTCGTCCCTCTCTGTCCATGCCCAGGAGCTTGACGTCGAAGCCTTGCGTTGAGGAGCACCTCGGAAAATTTCCGGGGGATGCCCTTCGAAGGACATGGCACCCACCTTGGGGCCTTCTTGGGGCCAGTGGACTCGATAGGTTGATAGTGTGGGCCTCCTCTTACGCCTGAATCAACCAAAGCTTCGAAACAGCCCAAACCCGAAAAAACCCTAAACCCTAAACAAAAATGCCCCTAAAATCCAAAGCCTCAACCCACAAGGGCTCTGTTGACGGTACCCCGGGTCCTGGTGCGTATGGGTTTGGGCCGTACGCCGTACGGCTTTCGAAGCATATGTGAAGGGTAGTATGGACGGCAGGTGGAAGAGTCTTATTTAGGGATTTTGTAGGGGTTGTACACGGGGTTTTTACCAGGGATGTAATACAGAACTATACTATCATATATCAAGAGCCTAGTCTGATGATTTCTGGCACCGATATTCGACGGATCATGTTCGAGTTGTCAGACCTGGCCTGCATGGGGCCTTAGGCCGAAAGGATTGTCCGAAGCCGCAGACCCAGATGCTCTTTCTTAAGTACGAGTGAGTTAAGTTGCCATACCAGGGAGGTACAATGACAAGTTTGCCTTCCTCGTCATGGTAGTTGACACGATCCCAGGGGACCGGGAGCGTTCGGTTTGGAGGTCTGAACCCGTCATCCGAACTCAGCTCCGACAAGCTCCCCCAACCTACACAGTCAATGTCCGACCCAGCGGCCCATGTTCACGGTCAACGTCCTGCGCGCAAAATTTGCTTGTTTGGCACTTGCCATGCCCCAAAGTGCCCGAAGAATGCAAACAACCATGACAAGGGTGAGTATCCCCCCTACAATACAAACACCTAGGATGCTCTGTGTTATGAGCAGAAGGGCTGCGCATCATGACTCCTTCGCCCTCGAACTCAGCACTGATCATGCTTAAATTATTCCGTGATCCATGCTCTGACTATCTTGAGTCTGCTGTAGCAAGAAATGCCACAGCACTTGATTGAGAGAAGCCGGTAAAGCCCCGCAATTCAGACGAGGCTTTTGGGGTCCCGGAAACTATGAATACAGGATGTCCCGACATCAGATCCCCAGCTGAAAGACCAGAAAAAGCTCGGTCGTCCTTCGCGCGGAATGCTTCGCAGGCGGCCCTTCGCCAGCTCCGACGAAGATGCCGGCGCCACCCTCACTTAGTGCTGTTTTGCCGACCCCTAAGCTCCATTAAGGAGAATTCAAGGGCCCCAGACAGGATTACTGAGGGGCTGCCTCTGTAGGCGAGGAGCTTCAAGGAACTTCCCAAAAAGAGCCACCTAGAGTTGAGTTTAGGATTTGGTGCTAGTTAGCGCCTTAGTGCATGTTGTTTCTAAGAGGACCTCAGAGGCCTGGTAAAGCCGAGCTTTTGCAGCTCACGTCGTCGGGTCTTTGGGTTACAGGATGTTTCGGGTTCTGAGTCTAAGGAGCGTGTTTTTGGAAGCTACCGGTACGCCATGTACCCTGAGAATGAGCCTAACAGTCTTGGATTCTGGTTGATCCCTTGAGGAGACGAGACATGTTGGCTCAAGCTTTGCTAGAAGCTCTTATGCCAAAGCTGAGAAGCGATTCTTTCAGCGAACACACATGTCCACAAAGCATTAAACAAGGATAAGTGGTTATCATTCCCAAAAAATGTCGAACGACTAGGGGCCATCAGGGGTGTATGGTAGGCGCCAGGAGTGAACGAGGACCGGCCAGTCATCACGAGGCACGCAGGCCCAGCGCAGCGGTTCCGCGGCTGTTGCTGTGGCACGACGCAACTTTTCGATTCAAACCGCCAAGGACGCCGCACTCATTGCAAACCCATCTGTGCGTTCGAAACATCACTTTCACGTCCCCGGCATGGTCCTGCGCATCAACATCGGCATCACGGTCAGTATCGGAAACATCGTCGTCGTGGATTGGGCTCATGCTTGTTTCTCCTTCCTACGCTCTGGTCCTTCTGATACATGCAACTACTAAAGCCCCGTTGGAACCAGAATCAACGCGTCGTTTTTAATAACCCCTTGCGGGTTGTGTCGTGCTATGTATGAGGCTATCCTACTTGCTGAATAAAACTGCAAAGGCAAACCGGTTACCCGTGCAGCTCCCTCAACAAAGAGGTTTGAACTTCAAAAGAGGAGATCCCTCCACTACCATCCCAAGGGCTCCCAAGTATCCATACGGTTGATGGACAAAATCCTGCATGACCCTAAGGATCCTAAACTATGGGAATTATGGTATATTCCTTATATTGGGTAATGCAGGATTTTGTCCATCAGCCGTATGGGACATACTTCCATAATTGTAACTCATGATATAGACGCCCTGCAAAGTTTCGAACCCGTTTTGGAAAAGCAAAATGCCAGCCGTTGAATCCTTAACCCACAGTGCAACACCCCCTCCCTCCCAGATTCTGAAATATGTACGCGTGCTACACGAACAGAGGGACTGTAAAGGAATGCTCGCATTATTTGGTGATGTTTTTGTCATTGTTATTGTTTCTATTTTCTTTTCCGGCCCTAAATTTCAATCCTAAAGCCTGAGCAGGAGGCCTTGGTCGCCGCGGCTTTGGCGCCCGGGGAAGCAGCGGCTTTTGGAGCCTTAGGTGTGAATTTCAGTGGGTATTTTTGGGTCTGGGGCTTAGACGTTTAGGAGTTCGGGGTTAGAGGAAGGGAAGCGGATCCAAGGGATGTACATGAACCTAATCCACACTTCTCTTTAAGGCAGAAACCACAGGACCCGATCCTCCACCTCTCAGCTCCGGGGGCCTTGGGGGATATGGAGAGAGACCAAAGGCTCCGAGCATCCTTGAACCCCGCCTCGTCCCCCTAGTAGAATCGAACCGTAAACCCGGCCTGAACCACAGAACCCCACAAGCCCATAACGAAAGTTAGGGCCTACCATGGTTTACTCCAACCAACAAAACACAGGGGGTCAGTACAACTGAATTCCACACCATGCGCGATCCGGTGCGGTCCCTCAAATTCTCCGGAGTGTAATCAGCTGGTAGTGTACCTTGCTGTATGATCCTGTCGAATCATGCTACAACAGCTTCAGCTAAAAGCTCCAAATCCCACAACCTGAACCTGAACCCGGCAACCCCCGCAGCCCTAGCAGCTATGCAGAGGCCTGCATTTTAATACCCAAGCGTTGAATCGGCCTCGTTTTGCTTGCAAGGCTTCGGATGGCTTCGGGGTTTAGACGTTGGAGGGCTTTCAGGGTACACTGCGTAGGGTGAAAGTGGGTCTTCCGAACAATCGCGAATATTTGTTGATACACTTGCAAGCCTACTTGCCAAGTGTGCCCCATCCGTCCAAGTAGGGCGACCGCAAAACTTCAAGTATCCTTGTATGGCACACGCACACACGAAACCCCTTTTTGTTGGAACTGGGCTTGGGGACTAGACGGATCCTTGCATCACCCTTTTTGAACGATGTCCCTCTAACCACAAACCATGTACAACATTAGACAAGGCTTGCTGATCTGGACGGCTGTGCATTGTAAGAGCCCTTTCAAGAGCGTCGCTCTACCAAACACACCCTGCAGGAACTCGTGTTCTCATGTGTTAGGTGTGTAGTACATTCGACAGAGGAGACACTCTTGCTAGTGAGTCTGGCACCTGCAGATTTTCAAATCAAGTTTGAGACTTGGCTTCCCCGTCCTGACTCGTCTCCGAAAGCAGCACTCACCGTTTCGACACTTGTGTTCCGGGCTTGGGCTTACCAGTTTGGGCTTAGGCCTTATAGGCTGTTGGGGTTTAGATCGAAGTACAGTAGGCTAGGTGTTAAACCATCGAAGCCACATGCGAGAGGTCGAACGCGGCATCCTAAACGCCAACTGTTTCAATTCGGAATTCTACAGAAGGGCCACCTACTCTTGGGGGTAGAACGGCCCGTCCCAGGGCTTGATTTAGTGTTGTCGGTTTAGGCGGTCCGTTGCCCGACAGCAAGCCGAAAGAACTCGTTCTAAGACTCTACAGTACAGCGCCTATCAACCAATAAAAAACCCTGTAGAGCCCTGTTGAAATCATGGATACCGTGCCGAGTAGCCTGTCTGCGCGGCGATGCCATGCGTGGGCTGCTCGTCGCACTGCCAGCAGTGTGCAGTCACAGAAACCAATGCAGTCTTTTACAGAGCTGCCAACGCGAAGCCTAATTTGTATAGGGTGTGGGTTAAAGTCAAGAACTTACAGAGCTTTCCTTCTCACAAATTGCACACACCCCGCCAAATAGCAAACTTGGCCAAGTTCTGCCTCCTTGCTCCGTGTAGTTCCTGAGATTCCCGTACAGGTTAGAAACCGCCAAAGTGAAAGGCCACTCATCGCTCAAGCTCACCGCCCTGCCGGCCTGAGCCCGAACAGTGACGAAGGCCATCCGTTCTTATGCAAGGGGTGACAAGCACTGGTTCGGAAAGTTTAGGACGCTTTCTTCCGCTCAGAATGAGCATCTGTATGCCATGCCAGAACCAGAACTGCTCTGCTACCCCCACTTACAGCCCCGAAGGTTCAGGGGATTCCAGCCCAGCCTCAAACCAGTCTTCATCAACCGGCATGCAAATCTCAAACTGCACCTTAACCTCAACAAAAAAGGGCTCCGTCCGAACCTTGCAGGCTTCGAGTTTGCTCTTCGGCTGGAAGTAGAGCGGCCGCCGGCCTTGCTTGGGAGGTGTTGAACATTCAGGTTTCGGCGAAGACTGTGGTCATAGGTTTCAGGAGAATAGGACTGACATAGCTGCTAGGGGCCCCAACCTGCACGCAGCCGGAACTGACTCTGACGTTGCTGTATGATTCTGCAGCATCTGCAATAAGCTTGCCCCCTTGGCCTGCTTTTCGGCTATACTGAGGAGACCCCACCCAAAAACAGGTCACTGGGGCAATTCTCGGGCTGTTGACTACAGTCGCCCAGTCAGGCAAGGTCCCACTACACTCCGTGATGTGGTGCTCGTACTTCGGCCTATACAATCCTAAGGTAAACCCTAAAGACCAAGCCCCAGTACGCCCCAAATACTAAACACTTAGCCCCAGCAGGCACTAAACCCTGAAGAACAAGCCCCAGCAAGCCCTAAACCTTGTGCATCTGTCAAGTGCAAAAGGGCACAACAGAAGGCTTAAATGGCACGAGCGGCTTATGCCGTTGAGGTTGTGTGATTCTTTGAAGCGCATTAGATTGCCAAAGCAGCTTTTACTGTCTAGTCCCGGCAGGGCTGCCAAGCGACAAGTGTAAGGCTAGGTGTTGGGGCTTCCAACTCTTATCTTTATTTATTCTGTGTCTTGCTGCCGGCCGTACCAAGTAGAGTCAACAAATGAAGCGGCGCCAGCCATAAACCAGTGGCTTGATGAACTATCCAGGCAGTTGACCAGGTCCAATTGCACATACCTGTAAGTGGCTTTGCAGATGCCAAACACACCACTCAAAATGCTGAAGGTGAACTGCCAGGCAACAGCCTCTTGGAATCTCAGCAAGTTGACCAGAGCAAAGCTTTGAAGGACAACAGACAGGAAGGCCTCTAGCAGCTTCTCCTCTTGCAGGATGAAAACGACAAGGTCAGTCTGGTATCCTTTCTTGAAGGATTCCTTCACAGCAGACCCGAATTTAAGCAATCCCAGTCTGGTCTGCTTCGCCAGACTTGCGACAAGTACGAGGCCTTGCAAGCCTGCCAGATCGTATTGTTGGGTTTGCTCCAGGTTGTGCAGGCAAAGGACATCAAGGGCCATGTCAAGAAGGAAAAACACAAGCTCTGCGGCAAGTGTTGCCTGAAATTTCATCCCAGACTCCAGCACCCCGTGAGTTGCTTCCAGTAAGTTCAACATCCTTCTCTTTTCGGCATCGATCTCTGTCATCAACTCGATCTTCCTTGAGCCAATCTGCGTCAGCCGCAAAATCAACCAAACGGTGGGCGCAGCAAATGCAAAGAACAAGGGGACCATGAGCTTTGACGTGATTTGCTGCATCACTGCTTGATCCAGCCAATTGCATGGCGATACGGTCAAGCAAATGCTGCTGTGAGCCCAGTAGAAGAAACCCGGCCCCTCAGCAGATGACCTCTTCCATGACCTTGTCCCTCCGTACGGTATCTCATAGTCACCGTGAGCGTCGTAGCCCTCGACACAGCGACATTCAGACCTGACCAACAAGCATTCCATTGTATCCTCGATCTCAGCCAATCGAGCCGCTGTCACCGAGCCTTTGTCGACTGGAGCAGCTTGGATCCACTCCCTTATTGCAACCACTCGGCCTGCTCGAGGACTGCACTCTGCTTCACACGTCCAATAAGATCTGTCCACCAAGATGCATGGCTCCATACCTTTTGCTGGTCGAGCTCCCAGCTCGTCTCCCAATCACATACTCCAGCCCTAAGGTCCTTCTAATCGAAACGCTGTGATGTAGACATCAGCACCGCACCAAGCAGCAGGGCGCGAGCCAAAAATGACAAGCACCTTTTGCAAAGTCCTGTTGCCGCTGGCTTTCCAATGCCGAACATGGAATCGCGGGAGCCAGCAACCAAAAGGGCAGGTGCGCGAACGAGTTGAAGAGGGTTGCCGTGTGCAACAAGGTCTGCGACCACCAAAAGCAGGAGGCAGGCCATGTAAAGGTTGCCGTTGATCAGAAATGGAAGTGCGATAAAGCTGAAGCCAAAGCAGATCTGCAAGCAGTGAGTCGTCCACACCACCCAGGAATATTTGCGGCATCTCGCTTCAACACGTCTTCCACTGCCATCAAATGGATGCTCAAGGGCAAAGAAATGATGACCTCTCATGTCGCCATGACAAGGAAGTTGCTGGTTGCTGTGAGCCTTAAGGACTACACGGCGAGAAAGCCACAGAGCTTTCTGTCCTTACCAAACATGAACCCATGAGGTCTCACGCTCCCAGCTGCGGCTACCGTGCAAAGCCTCCTCGAACGTTTCCACACCAATTCTTGGGTTTGACTTGGCTGGGCCACCTTATTAAACGCCTTCACACCATCTTTGAAACTTCCAGCCCTGGCCTAACCGAACCCTTTTAAAAGCCTTCTACAACTCTTCCATAGACTGATACTGAAGGCTTCTGTTTGTCGAAATGAAAACCTAGAGGCCCCTTTCCACCCCAAACCCAAACCCTGAAAACTCCTCAACCCTAAACTCCCTAAACTGGCCCCACAGCACTGAGAAGCCGGGGACCCCCGCCGAGGTCGCACTGCGCGGCTTCGAAGGCGGCCGCCGAGAGGAGCGACCACTCGGCCCCTTGCCTGGCTAGGGTTTGGGGATTAGGTAGGGTTTAGGCGGTAGGGTCTAGGCTGTAGTTTAGGGAGGGGCCTGAGAAATTAGCAATAAACTCCCTGGGGCACTTGATATGTTTATGGAGTGCCTGCTTTTGGGCTTTTGGGACTGAAGCATCAGCTGGTTTTAGGAGGGTCAGGGCTTGCATGTGCCTACTTACGCACGTGTGTGTGTGTGTGTTGTTTGTTTTTTTGTTTGTTTGTTTCGGGAGTTAGGGTTCGGGGTTCTATAATGTGTTTATTATTGCGTTTGCTTTTTGTGTTGAACAGTTCGGTGGGGTGTTTCCAGGTTTTCACCATTGTTTCCTCGACCCCCAAAATCCAAAAAGGTTACCAACTCTGTTCCTGCTTAAAACCCTTCTTTTAAACATCCCGTGCAAGCCCCCGAATATCGCCCGGATCATTTTTGGATGTAGCCGTTCTTTCAATCGAGGGGCCCCCGTAGAAGCGATGAAGACAAGACATCAGGATCTACCATGAACTCAGCCGCCCCTCAGTACCCCATACTGCAAACTTATAAGGTAAAAACAAGCCACGAAGCAACACCAAGACTGTCGACTCTGGTCATAAAGGTTAGGGCTTCGGATTTAGAGTTTTGGAGACGGCGTTTCAGGTTTCGGGAACTTAGCAGCATGAAGAGCCCTCCACTGCGGATGATTTTCGCCACCGTCCGCTTTATGTCTTGTCGAAACACAGGGATGCTTTACATCCCGGTCACAATGAGGCACACTACGTGAAGTCCCGGAAACCTTCTTCTTCTTTCTGTGCTGGGGGAAGAAATATTATTCTGAGTTCAAGAGGCTCTCTCTGAAATCTACGGCTTGGATGAGTGTGAGTGAAAGTTACCTGTCGCCAGGCTTGCTCGGGAAACGCCAACTGATCTTGAGGCTTGACTGCGAGAGTTCTCCGGGACGTCCAACGTATAAGGAAAAGGCCAACGCTTCGTGTTGAATGGATCCTTTTCACTGTGTTTTATCATATTATACTATACGAAATTAATTACATTGTACTACATACTTGGCATGATTTTCAGAAAACTTGCTTGAAGGAGCACTTCGTGTTTTTTTGATGGAGTTGGCAGTCTAATCTGCCAAATGCCTCCAATATAGTCAGGGTTTGAAGGACTTGTACTAGGATACCCTTATGGTTCCTATATAATCGTATGAAACCCTAAACCCTAAATCCTAAACCCTATGTTAATAGACCCCAAAACGAGTTTCAGGCCCGAAGCGCTGAGCCCTAAACTCCATACATAATCCCAAAGCCCTAAAACACTGACCAACTCCTACATCAGTTTTTGAGAGATCTTGTTTTAGATGCAGATCCTCAAAAAGCTAAGTTATATAAAGAAAGCATGATAACCAAGCGTGGCAAAAGATATTTAGAGTAGTTGATTTAGGGCCTTTTAAAAAGATCTCTGCGAAGAGGAAGTTTAGACGACGGATCGCGCACTTGCTGCATTTTCCGTAAGAATTTATACAGCCGGCTCTATCCTTTAGTGGCTTTATGCTGGTTAACAACGGATCGAATTTAGACGGGCTTGCAAAAGCTGGTTTACCAGGGCAAGATGGGAGGCTTCATGCGGTTTAGTTTTAGGCTTCCGAAAGCTCGGGATCTAGGATATTTGGCAGTGAGTCTTGCAACATCAGGCTTTCAACAATCCGGTCCTTTGTAAAACAAGCTACATTCGGATCACAAAGCCTGAGTGCTTAACCATCAAGCTTGGTTCACAACGTCACGCTATGGGGCATCCAGACACAACATCCGAAGCGATTTAGGCTGGATACAAGTTTGCTCCCGTTGCCTGCAAAGGGCTGCGAACAGCCGCCCAACCCACGATGCAGGATCCCGCACGTGTTGCTGTATCAAGGGACCCGCTCCAAAGTGCCTAGACAAATCAAAGCCGCTGGTGCCGGCAACGGGTTGGTGCCGTAATTTACTGTGACACCTGCTGCAGATTCAGCTCTCCCAGGCTGGTTGACAACATGAGCACTCGGAGCTTTTTCGGGTTCCGCGGTCTGCAAAACGGCTCAGTGGCTTCCTGGTGTCGAAAAAAGCCCCGACAGACTATCCCAACTGAGAACTCTCAGGCACAAACAGACTCAGGACGGCCAAGGTCTTCATGACTATCCTGTGGCAGCCTACTTCGCCGCAGACCCTAACTCCACATCAACCTAAAAACCCTAAATCAAGCCGGGACCCTAAAGTTGACCTTAACCCCTAAGCCTACACCCTAACCCAAACTTGAAAGCAAGTCTGAAGAGCCTCAACCAAGCCGGGAAACGAAGCTGTCCGCGCGGTGTCGTTTGCTTCGAGTCTTTCGCTGCAACGGGAAACCGGAGGTCTGACTCCATACAGCTGATCCTAAGAATCCCCCAAAAGGGTTTCCTAGGACCTAATATAGGGGGATTAATAATTAGAATAGGGTTTTGGGGCTCATTTTGCTACAATTATGCAAAGGAGCCCCAAAATGGTATAAGTGATTATTAAGGCCTCTACATTAGCTGGGGTTTACAAAGCTGTGTAAGGCTTTCGATAGTTTTACCACTCCCGCCATCTCCACAACGGCTCCTGCTGATGACCAACCACCGCAACTAATACTCACTACTTTTACTCCTACTGCTGATCCAGCAGCTACTGCTACCAGGAAGTCATTGTGACGGCCGTAGAAGCAGAAACCAGAACAGTACAAACACTAGCGGTACTAGGAACAAGCACTAATCCACGTAATTGAACAAACAATGCCTTATCACGGTCGTGTAGACTGGAAGTCGGGCTGGGTTGGCGTCTTCTTGGATGTAGGAAGTGTTCTATAGGTCTCTATGGAATGGCAGTCCTTGGGCTTTGGTGGAACAGACCATGAAAGGCAAGTTAAGCTTTCCCGGTTTCCCGATGTAAAGTGTAAGTGTGGGCGTGCTCCAACCTTGCACCATCGTTACAGTACTATCGGACACCGGCCCTACTCTCACCCTAAACCGGCCTAAACCCTAAAACGCCAATGGTGAAGACGTCCCACACTGCAGGCCAGATTTCAGGCGCTGCGCGCAGGCGGCACGCGCGAAATAGATTCTGGAGGCCCTCTGAGGAGCTCTTAGGGCTTGGGGGTCTTTTTCTCTCATCTCTTAGGGCTTAGGCCCTAGGCTTCTTGGCTTCTTTTTCCCTCCCGAACTGAAACCGAAGGCCACAAACACAGAGCCCTCAGAAGGGGTCCCGAAGCTTCTGGGACTCCTTGGGCACTCCGCTGAAGGGACGCAGCGGCTGAGCACTGGAGAGTTCTTTGTTGCTGGATGCTTCGGGTTTAGGGTTTTTGAAGCACTATGCAGTTTGGAGTGAAGTAGGGGCTTCTTAAACGGTGTACACGGTGTAACTGTAATCGAGGGATTCTTCAATCAGGGGGTTTTGGAGTCTCTGTGTGGGTGAGAGGGGTCAGCGGTCGATACTACCCAGGCAAAAGAGCCTCCGAGAGCGATCTGGGCTTGGGGCTTGGTGTTGAGCCATCGAAGGTCTTCAGGCTTCGAGCTTCAATGGCGATGTAACTATAGTTTTCTACCCCAGGTTGAAGCCCTGGGCCAGTCTCAGGATCAGAGATCTAATCGATTATGCGATGGTGTGGTATATGGTATATGGTCTAGTAGCTTCAGGGAAGTTTAACTCCACACAGCCGGCCGCGCTCGTGGTCACAAGACATGCTGCGAGCTCTGCACGCCACCCTCGCCTCTAACCCTCAGTGCTTGGGGCCTTGCAATTAGGATATAGGAAAGGCTTGTTGACTTCAAGGCATATCTCCCCTCAGAGTAGACTGCCATCGGAAGAACGGGATATACTGCCATAGGCGTTTCCTCGGGCTTCTACCCGCACTATTGCTCAGAGGTCAACATAGACTTGCAGCAAACGCTTACAGTTCTTCTTTTGGCTATGCTATATCCGGGCCGTACTCATCAAGAGGAGGGTGTGTGGGTGCACAATCAAGTACATGACTACAAGGAGGGCTTAGCATTCAGACCCTTGTATTCTGTAAGTTTAAGGCGTGGGGTTTTCTGAAAACTGCGCTGCAGAGCCAAGAAGTCCTGGCTCAGGAGATTACGTCGTGGTGTTAATGACCGGCATCACCTGATCATGCCAGGGGGTGCGGGCCTATGAGGGCTCTTAGAGGGTTTTTACTATGTCGGGCCGCTTCTTAAGCTTACAATTAGGCTTCGTTTTGTGACAATACCCTCAACCCTAAACCCTAGGCTGGGTTGTACTGTGGCTCTCGGAACTGCCGCTTGGCTGGGATTTCCGACTTTCCACTGCCAAGGTACTTTCTCACCATGCTACACCCGGGTGGTTTTAGGGTTTCTAAAGGGGCGTCTCCATGGCGGCTTGAACAATGAGCCGTGAAACGTTACACAAACTTGGAAGAAACATATCATGCCTAAAGAAAGTTCAGCTATCAGTTTATCAAAAGGGGGCATATGAAATAGGGACACCCCACACCCGACAAATGATTAGAGCTTTAGGCTTCGGGAAACTTGGGTTTCAGGCTTTTGAGCTTTCGACGGCTTCTTTTGGGGGGGACTTGTGCATAGGGGATGGCACTCGCGGACAGAAGGGCTGAATGAAGGTGCCTCAGTAGTTAGAATAAGGGGTTTGGGTTCTAGTCTTGTTTAGTTACAAAGGGGCTACAAGGGTATATCGCTACTAACTACTCCGGCCCTACAGTACCAGAACTTCAAGCTACCTGAATCAAGGATGACTCGTAGAGCCTGTGCAATCTCATATGGAGATCATGAGGGGATTCGTAGGATTGCATAGAAGAGTTCGATATCCAGCACTCGTTCGTGTTTCGAACAGCTCCAGTCTTCAAGGGGACAGGCGCGGGTCTCATACTAGGGCGCCTTCAAACTATAGCTCCTGAGGAACTACATGGAACTACTCGGCTCTATACAGCTCCTGTAAGTTAAACCGTGATTGCTCCAAGTTGCTGCCGCCGACAGCCGACGGGCAAAGCCCGAGCTACCTCGTTCCTGTGGCCTGCACGGTTCAGGGTCAAGGGGTGTAGGGTGTAGTGGGTATGATTTGGGAATTGGTGGATTGGGTACACGGGTTTAATTGTTCACGGGTAGGGTTTGAGGCAGCTGCTTGCAGTTTACACCTCAAGATCGTGTAGCAAATATACGGTGTTTCTGTCTGTAGTTCCTTCTTTCCACAGAGTCTGCTGTTCATGTGTGCTTCTAGGTAGGGTCAGGAATCCCAGCCTTGGTCAAAGGGTATAAGACTTTGTAACGTCTTTCGGCTGTGATTAGAAGGAAATCGGTGAGTTTCAGAGACCAGGGTAGTCTGGGGCCCCACTTCCGGATAAAGTGGACTTCTGATGGACTCCCGGTGCATAAGCAGCCTGTTTGTAACGACCCTGAAGCTACGGTTAGGATCTCTATGGTTGTTACTTACGGCGGAAAAGCGGAAAAAAACGGGGACACAAATCAGGCTTCTTCGACGCATCCCGCAAAAGCAAGCCCTACAAAGCAGTCAATGCAAGAAGAACTCGCCTGCGGCAAAACAAGAAGTTCTTGTGCCAGAGCAGACAGGGCTCCAAATAGACGAAACCTAGATCCTAGACAAAAATTCAAACCTGAACCCATAATTCCAAACCTCATGGGTTGCGGGACGCGGCCCGTTTCCAAGACTCGTGGCAACAACAACTTGCGATTATTTTCCATAGGTCAGAGGCCCTAGAGCTCGAATTTTGGAAGCTTTTCGCCACCTGCAGCTGCCCGGATGCTAAGCGACAGATCCCTGTAGCCTGACCCTTTTTTTTTTTTTTTTTGGGGGGGGGGGTGGGGGGGGGATAATCTTGGGGTCTATTTCGGATGGAACTCGAAAGGGGGTACCACTACTACCTATCCAGACTTTCCGATAAATCTTAACCCCACGACCCCAAAGCCTGCAGCCCTTGCAGGAACCTTGAACCATTGGGGTTTGAGGGTTAGGCCGTATGGCACCCTTAAAGGACCCTAGATTCCTAGATCCTAAAGGCCTTATAACCTGAAAACCCAGGCCCTGGCTTCCGAGCCAAGCGGCGGCTTCTCCTTGCCTGTGATCGGGGAACCTCGCTTCTTCAACTCCTCAAAGACGTAGGATAGATCCCTCAGACTCAGGCACAGAAAGAATATGGGAATGGGAACTCAAGGCTTTCGGCCTGGCAGATTACAGCAACTCTGACTCTGACTCCTCGCATCCGCGCTGGTCAATATGGCCAATTTGTATTGCTGCTTGAAATGTGAGAAGACGACCTTTGGCGTCTTAATGCATTTCCTGATTGTCATCCTACTTCAAGTACTTGCATGATACGGCCGTGGTGACCGCTGTTGGTCCAGGGTCGGTTTCCAAATCGGGCACCGGGATTTCGACGCTCACACTCGGACAATCCAGGCGAGGCATGTTACGAGAACGAGTCTGTTACAGACTGTTGAGTGAAACTTGCATGAAGACCCAAGTGAGAGAGAGAATCATACAACAGCGACCGCTGTGCATACAACCTCCTAAGGAGGAAGCACATCCTCTCTTGCCTGAAATCCCTGTTCCGGTTTGTCAAGAGTCTAGCACCGGGATTTAGGGTCCAGGGCTTGGGCGTCTAGGATTTCGAGCCCAACGCCCAAACCACTCGAGCTTCAGCCTTCTGCTTCCAAGTGGCTCTGCCGAAAGGATGTCGGACAACTCGTTCGTGTGTTGGCTGTTCAGCCACATGGTAAACTCCTGGCAGTAGTTGTCTCTGGTTTTCAGGTCAGACATAGGAACGCTTATAGGTACCCTTCAACGACATTCTCAACCCTACAATCCTGATATATCCAGATATATAATACCACTACCCTGAACCACAGAACCCTTAGAGGCATCAACCGGCCCATTTCAAAATTGAACTAGCACGGTCAGGTACTGACGTCAGTCTCGGACCACAAGACTGCCAAACCCACAGAAGGCAAAGCGCCGCCTGCGCGTACCCTGCCACCGCATTCCATGCTGGGGGATTCGACGAAAGGGCTTTTGCCACCTGTGCCAAAATGCGTGACTTTGGTTTGATGTCGGTGTAGGGTTGCCCTATCCTGCAAGTAGAAACCACTGAACTGATATTTATGAGAAGCTCGTATAGCTTTCAACTCCATTCCGTAACTAAACCCCATACTCGAATCCGCACTCACGAAACCCTGCAAAGCTCAAGCCTTGCACAGTAAACCCTAGAAAGCCCTTCTTTCAGCACAAGCTTGGGCGAGTGCCGGCAAGCCGGAAACGCCTAATCCTAACCTATTGCCTGCATGGTAGGGCTTTTGGGGTCCCAGTCGCCTCGTTGTCACTGAGGTTTGTGTTTCCTACTCACCTTCGGAGTGAAGATCTCAACTAGTCACCATAATTCTGAGTCTACAATCGGAAAACCCGTTCTGCCGCACAAACCCAGGTGTGTGCAGGTAACACCTACTTTACGCATGAGGTGCCCGACTCCTAATCAAGCTTAGGAGTTGAAGGTTTAGGGGCTCCGCATGGAGCCCCGGTTCACTGTCGAAGAATCTTCTTCAAAACTTAGAGCCTCAGAAGGCTTGCAGAATTGAAACCAGAGTTTGGGGTATAGCGCATACTGCAACCATGTAGGGCGAGAGCCGGATAGAACGACTATTCAGACCGACTGCCTCAGCTGGATCCAGAGCCATCCTGGGCGAACTGTGGCTTCTCCAGCAACTCAAAGGTATACGGGTTTAGGTGTTAAGAGAATAAGGTTTTACAAGGGTTTTTCAAACAACACCCGACAACGTAAGAACGGCTTAAACTCCATTGGCCACCATAGCCTCGAATCCGAAGACGCCCAGGAAGCTTAACAACGGGGGGCTCATAGTCACAAGCGATTGAAGCTTTTCTGTGCTTGCCTCTTCAAGGTTTGGATGTGGCATTTGGGATTCAGTCGACCATTCTCTCCGGCTTTTTTTGGGTAGAGGCCGGAAGATGCCCTTACAGAGTCCAACTACTTAGCCATGCACCCAATGCTGTAAATCCGCAGCCTAAAAACAACCCCAAAGGAAAAGTAGAACATGGCCGGTAAGCCCCCAACTTCCTGGCCCCTTCGAAAAGCGACTTATGCATGTCTGTCTGTATGTATGTATGTGTGTATATGCGTATGTGTGTGTATGTATGGATGCATGGAGGTATAGCCGCATATGCGGATTTATGTCCCAATATGTCACAGATAGGCATCTGCCCTTCTGTACATCTATGCACACATACACATACGCTTACAAGCTCACATACTAGGCATGTGCTTCGGTGCCAAGCAGCATGTCCGACTCCGATACTGCTTGAAAGGAGCCGAGATGAACCCAGTCATCTTAGTTGGCATCGGTTGGGAGGTGATCTCTGCTTCGGTTTTGACACTCACACTCGGACGAGCCTTTCAAGGCCTGCAGCATGGTTCATCGGGTCGTTATCATGCTTGATCGGAGTATCATAGGGTCTTGCACACCTAGATAGGGGAGATTTGAGGCTCTGCCGCACGGGCTTTGGAGTCATCCCGTGACTCTTTGGAGGAGAGGGACAAGCCCCTGGAAATTCTGTTTGATGCGATTTTTTAGGGTCCTAAGACTCGGGCGTTCTTCATCAGGCTCTTGCAGTATATCCAGTCCCCTTTTGGATAACCCCTGACCCACGCGGGAGGCCGTTTAACTCTAGAGTGCTACACTGGAACTGTAACCGGAAAAACTGTCGCCCGAATCTGTGATGCTGGGACTAAGAACCTAACTCAACAAACCAAACTCCAACACCGTCCAGCAAGAAGACAGTCTCATTCACAAACCAAGCAGCTAACCAAGACTGGCCCCAAAACGGTTCAGGACACACGAGACTGTGCCTTTGCCCCTTCGCCCCCCGCCCGTCACGATGCCTGAGATTCTAGCAGCGGGGGCTCATTGTCACATTGTCGCACATCTAAACCCCCAGCGCCACACATCCTCCTTAAAACCCAATGCCTAAACCCGCAAGTTGCAAAATCCGAAGGGGTAGCAACCCCAGGCCCTAAACTTTGCCCCCCCAACCCGAGAAGTCTGAAACCCAGACTGGTAGGGCCACCACTGCTTCTAAGTACCAGCATGTGCGCATCGGCACGAACTCCTAAACTCTGACCTGCATGAGTCCTGAGGTTCCCTTGGCCAGGCTGCTCGCCCAAAGGACTTGCTCTCCGACCCACTGTTGGCTGCGATCGATCTCGCGGGCGAAATGATTCATATACCCCCCTCGACCCTCTTCCAATACCCTGTTGCGCCTACAGTAGAGGGTGGTTCTAGTGGTCATATGTCCTAGAATCGACCTCAGACCCGAAACCTGAACCCTACAATCCTTCTCTGTTCATCGTTGTAAGGCATAAGTCAGTTTCGGTTTGGCCAGGAGTTGCGGAACACGAATAGGGGCTTGGGCTTGGTGGTTTGACACTTGGCAGCATCGACGGTTGTCAGAGTCTGTAACAGACTGCTTCTACTATCCCCACTCGCTAAGCACTGTCTGTGCGATTGCCATGCCACTTCTGTGATGCTGACCACCATCCTTCAGAATGGTATGTGAGAGCTGCTAAAGGCAAATTAAACAAACCTTCCGAACTGGCGCCCTTTTTCTCCGTGCCTCGACTGCCACAGCGATCTGAACTCTGGGTGGATGCTGGGTGTAGGTCTGGTTTCCGGAGACGGTGAAGTACCTGGGAGCTCATGGCAGCTCCAGAAGCTTTCGGTTTGGACTTGTTTCAGCGCTCACTCTCGGACAAGCCAGGCGAGGTTCTTGACTTGTTTAGGGTTTTGGGGTACTTGGGAAAGCTCCAGGATCCTCAAGCCTCCCAACAAGCCCTGATGGTCCAGAATGAGGATTCCCGCACCCAGTGCTTCGATGTATATATTCAGGTGGGGTCGAGGGTATTCCAAGGACCTGGGCCCTTGAACCAGAGACATCCATGCTTTACAACAGGCCGGACCCTCCCCGAATCGTAAATCTTCAGAAGCCCTTCACCACGAACCCATACCCTGGCAACCTCCAACCCGCAGACCCTACAATCCAAGTGGCGCATGTGTTGCCACTTCTGCGGAGTAGAAATGGATGTCTCCACGTGCCAAGAACTTGTGCCTGAGTGTCTCGGTGGTGCGAAGCACCAAGGTCACTGAAAGGAACCTATGCCAAACTATATGTAACCTGACCAGGATATAGTATGTTGTATGTACATATCTAACAGAAGTCATGATTACGACGATGAACGTCTCAAGCGCAACTCGAGGCCCAAGGTACCCATACTATGCTAATACCAATATACCTGTACCAAGTCAACGAAGGTACCACCAACAGCGCCGAAACCTTGCGAGTAGTATGTAGCAGAAATGACAGGATGAAACAAAACCTGGTGCCTCCGAAATAGTCGGTGTTGACCCCAGAAGTATGGTGCATAATCCTGAAGATACAGTAATGGGTTTTTGGATCCGGGGTTCCGATTATATACCCTTAAACACCATGAGCCTGCACCCAAGCACGTGTGCTGCTACGACATACTTCCCACCCCAATGACCCTACACCCTAAGCGCACATGTTAATTGTGACACCGCAAGCACCTGTAGAACCTTTACCCTTGACCCTACATGTGTAGGTTTCGGCTGCAAGCCTAAGCCTTATGGAGGAGCTCCAGAAAGGCACCCTCAGTGTTCCAGCCGAAATGCAAGGCACTAGAAGCCACCTGTGCGCCCCAAATACAAACTGCATACATCTGGGACATTATGGTAGGTAAGGGTCGATGCCTGCATGCCTGCACCTTCAACTCGTGCCAGGGTGCTGTATCGCATGCGTGACCAGACGTCGGAGGGTGACTTCCTGTGAGTAGGTTTCAATTTGGGCACTTCCAAACAAAGCACCGCTCCTTTCTATGAAGGATCCTACAGGAAGTCCAGAAAGGTGGAACGTGGGTTTGAGATGATGGAAGCTAGGATTTCGTCCCTATACTTTACATTGACATCATCAGGATCTTGATGTTCCGATCTTCTGGCTCGCAATTTAATTACTTTGGCTCTAGTACGAGGGCCCCATACTATCTGAAACTCGCATGTTCAGCTATGGGAACGAAAAGGACTCAGGGTCTTGGGGGTTTGGGGACATCTCTTCCTGTATCTCTTTTCCTGTCCCCCTGTTCCTTTCTTGCAACATTAGATTGTTGAATTCCACCTGTCTCGTTTCGGTCCTGTCGAAGAGGTGGCCGAAACGCTGAAATGTTCATCCAAATATGAAGTCCCAGTGTTCTGGTCCTTGACCCCGGCGAAGCTAACAGATATGCATGTACATGCGTATTGTACGCACGCAGAGACAGAGACAGAGACAAAGAGATATACATCTATACATATATGTATATATGTATACACATATACACACATTTAAAACCCGAAAGGGCTGCACCTTAGATGCTACATGCACGGCTGCTAAGGACACCTGGCAGAGTTTTCAGAGTCGCTGTAGCTTCGTGTTGGTATAGGGGCCTTCACAGTTAGAATAGGGGCGAATTGCTCGCCTGGTGGCTGTGAGCCTGAAACCTTTTCTAAAGGAACTTAATCTAAAGGTTCACTAAGGGCTCTTGTAGGGCTCCATATGGCCTCTTATGGGGTTTTGAGAGCCTTTTGGAATTAATGAGACTGGTTGAAGGTACCACGGCAAGGGCTCACTTACTATGACAAGTGAACTTGACCTCCTTAAGAAGAACCCAGAAGAAGCGTGCAGACCTGCTCTTTGTGCAGGAATGAGAAGAGAGGGTGGACGATCATGGTCGGCATATCAACAGCACCTGGCGCAGTTTCCCAAGGGTGCTCCCGTTGCTCGACAGTGATGGGGTATTTGGCTTCATCTGCTTACAGCTACACGGAGAACACAAGTCAACAAAAGGAAAACACATGGGACACCCGACCATGTGTTCAGAATCAAGCATCTGAATTTCAGTTCCAGTGCCGACGGCCTCAAGTTAGAGATGAAGGAACCTCTAGTTTGACCCGTCACAACAAAGGAAACCGCACAACTCACCGACTCTCTCTCTCTCTCTCGCTCGCTATCGGCTGGCGTCAGGAAATTTGGGTCCGTCTGGGGGAGACCTGACAGCGAGGATCCTCATGTTTAAAGTCTATGCAAGGGGGTCTCTCATAGGCAGCACTGAACTGTTGGCCGTCGTCATCACACTCCTGTTGCTACTCTGCTCCATGGCGGCAGCCGCTGGACTGTACTTGCATCTAGCTGCATCTAGCTGTTGCCGTGCTTCAACACGGTCAACATGTTCGAAGTGGGATCTAACCGCTCGCACACATCGCCAAAAGCTGAAAGACCCGCGACTCTGACTCTCGTGGAGCAGCAAAACTCAACCCCAAGGCCCCGACCCAAACTTCAACACTCCCAGGCCTATCGGCCTATCAGTGTTGAAACCACCTGGTTTCCAAATTCTGGCTATTGCAAAAAGTCATGCTCTTTCTGAACAAGTTGTGCCATGCTTGCAGTGACACGGTGCTCAAGGAATTTCACTGCTGCTCAACATATCTGCACACCCTCAAACCCATACTATAAATCCTATACCCCAAATCCGCAACTCTAACCCTCAAAGGCACACAGCAGCTCATCGCGGAGTGGCTCCGATAGTAACTCGACGAACCTGTCAAAGGCAAAAGCTTCAGCTGCAAGCACGCTACACATTGAGGTTTTGGCACGACACCAGGACGCCCTCAACCAGCAAGCCGAGGAGAGGTGAGCCTTGTACTCTAGCAAATCCCTGATGCCCCAAAATCAACCCTTCAAATCACACCTCGATTCCCAAAGCCAAACCGAAGCGCCGGAAGCCGTCGATGTAAACTATTCAGTCTGTACCGATTCCTAGGAAGCGTCTCATTACAACTGAATGCAAGACGGATGGAAGGTGAACTCTAGTCGGAGTTCCAGCCCCCTTCACGCTGGGTCCTAGTCTAGGTTCCAACTTTTTCAGGAGCTTGCAGTAAGTCTCGGAACAGTGCCCCAGATCCCCACTTTCCTTCTCCAACACTCATGCGTGCGATGATAAGTCCAGCTTTCCCATTGCAGGCATCATGCAAACATCAATTACCTGCGAGCCTGAACGACGCTACTCCTGAACAAACAGGAGGCTTTCCCAATTCTGGTGCAGGATGGGATGCCAGATCTAGCCCTACGCTTTAAACTAAGCCTATGCCCCCAGCTGACCTTAAACTTTTTATCTAAACTTAGCCTGACCATCTGGCGAACTGAAAGCTTGGAGCCAGACCAAAGTGAGCCAAATCGGCATCTGTTTCAAGGTAGTTCTGCTGGCAAGCTCACGTTCATACTGAACATGTAGCCTTAAAGCCCTACTGCCTTGAGGCCATGCCGTAAATTTTTAAAGAAGTAAAGGTATAGGCAACCCAGGTTTCAGGGAAACAGGAAGACCCTACCCCAAACGGAGCCATGACCGCACCGCTCGTTGCACACGAGCAGCTTAACACTGCCGATCGAGAGGTTCATCTGTCGCTCATTCCTTAAAGGCTCGGGATGCCAAAGACGCACCGCTACGTGAACTTGTTGGGTCATGCCTGCAGTGGCGGGTAGGCTAAACTAGCTCGTGTTTGTGGACCTTGGTGCCTCGTAGACGAAGTCTCAAAACTCATGGACACTCCACTCTCCAATCAATAGGAACAAACGCCTCACAGTCTTTCTACCGACGCTGTTTCAGCGCCCAGCGGCCTCCACAAACCGGGCGCAGAAACAATATTCAGCAAAGTGCCGGGTTCAGCCCTAAACTCCAGAGCAAACACCAAACTTCTGTCCAAGCATCCATGCATGCTCCACGTACCTTTGGATGCGCACATTGAGATCCGCTTTCACATGCCTGGGCATGGTCAGTGAGGGTATCCTGTTCTTGCTTTTATAGCATTTATAGCACGGAACCCCCCAAAAAAGTAAACCTTAACCATCTCATACTAGTCTCCACACGGTACAGCCCGAAGTATACACTCGCCAAAATTCGAAAGAGGTAAAGCTCTCTTACCCATATCTCTGAAATAGCACTCAAGGTTTACACTCACCAAATTTCAGAAAAAAGAAGGGTTCTGAGTGGCTTGTGTGCCGGTTTATTGGGGTCCGGAGAAGGGTTTCTCCAGATATCAATCAACTCTACGTCAGATGACATCAAGGCTTTTGGAAAATGGGGCCCGGGTCTGTAGAAGCACGCTGAGGCCAGTACGAGGGCCAATCTTGGAACTGAGCGGGGCTGTGATTGCGCAATATAGGGGCCTTAATAATTAGGACACGGTTTTGGGGCCCATTATACCATGATTATAGTAAGGAACCCCCAGGATAGTAAGGAACCCCCAGGATAGTGTAGGTAATTCTTAAGGCCCCGCTCAGATTATGCGCTGCTTCTTGCTCCTGGCCTCCAGCACAAAGTCCCAAAAAGAAATGATGTTGACGCTAGCAGCCGAATCTACCAATGAAGCTTCAAAGAAGGCCAAAGTCTTCTGGTTCCACAAGCTAAACCCCAACGTTGGCTCAAGTTCTGAAACCTTGTGGACTCAAATTATGCCCCGGGTCCCGGAGACACGGACACGAACTCGCAGTTTTGAGGAAACAAGCCTCAGGCCGCTAAAGGCTACCTGGCTACCTACTTAGCTTCCATGTTTCAACACAAAAATTGCACCGGTCACGGCGACCAGGATGCTTAAGGCGCATGTAGCGGCGCAGCTTCCACAACTCCTGCATCCAATTCTGGGTTCGCATTTTGGGTAGCCCGCTATCAAGTGGCACCAAACTTCCCCAAGAATCCGAAGAAATACTTGCTAACTGCTAAACTGTCAGAATGATGCTAAGTCGTACCAGTTGCTGGTTTGCCGGGCCCAGCAACAGTCAAGTGTGCAAGCTTTACGTCAACCGTAAAAGGTTAAAGGTCACCTGCTCAGCTACTTTACATATCGAAGTGTTGATGGCATCTGCTTGTTTCAGGATTTCAGGACTAGTCCTGAACCCTACACACATGCTTCTGGAAGCCCCCGAATGGGCCAAACGTCGCTCCTTAAAGCGACACGAAACGTTCCAAAAGCCGAGGCCAAGAGACCTTAAAGTCGTCATAAAGCCTCAACGCTGAATCTCCTGCCTTTGCTAGGCCAGACAAAACAGATGCCTCTGAAAGAAACCAAAGGAACCAGCGATGCACCCGAGAACCCCCCAATACTAAGTCCAAAACCGAGACCTTAGACTCCAGGACGAAAGTCCGAGCACCTGCCTGCAGCGCTCAATCGGAATCTTGCACTGGGCGTCAATTCTCAACAGCCCTCAAAAGAAACCAAACGAGGGTTCTGTATTCAATCAGTAAAAGAAATGATCCAAATCGAACACCGGTACAGCCCACTCGATCCGGAACCCGTAAGACCTGCACCCAAACCGTATGCCTTCGCTTTCTCTTGCGACAAACCACGCAATTGCGTAAGGATACCTCGCACATGGTGCGGGGTTTGAAGTTTTCGGGCTTGGGGTTTTGTAGAGACTCGGGCCTTTAACTGAAAAACACAGCTTGCACTCAAGGTATTAGACACCTCAGCACGGCAACCCGTTTGGGGAGGTTTGGCGGCTAGAGGCTTATTGGGTCGACGCCTCATGCAGGGCTTTTAGGGCCGGGCGTTAAGTTGTAGCGTTGAAACCCAAGGTTCAGACACGAAGCTGGGTGCAGCCGGAGCTCAAGCCCCACTTTCAACTGTGCAGCGCCACATGCTGTGACTGCTACAACAGTATGATTGTTGAGCAATATAGGCAGACGCCGAGAACAACAAAACCTTCTGCCTTCAACACATCCAATGTTCAGGCCCGATCTGGGGTTCCTAAGGCAGCCCAACACCAGAAGCCCTGATCAACCTTAGAATCCGGACTCGTAGGTTGGGTGGCGATGTTCGGAGCCAACACGACTCGAATGAAGTCTGCCAACCCTGATTTTGGCCATGAGAATCATATTCAGCTTTATCCCCAAGCTTCATACCTCAACCCTAAGCCCTCATTCAGACCACTCACTACCAAAACCCTAAACCCCCAAACCCCTAAACCACATATTTCCTTCACTCTAGATTTCTCGAACATCTCAGCCATCCCGCAAAGCCTAGCCACAGGGGCCTCAGAATTTGAGTAGGGCCCCCTTGAAGGGTTCTATGATAAGGCTTTTAAACGTCTTTTGGGTTCAGGGTACGGGGGAGAGAATAGTTTGAGTAGGGTTTTGCTTATACTTTGAGCGTTTACGAACTACAACGTGGATTCATTTTTTCTGCAGACCCCTCTCGTGGATCTTTGTTCTGGTCGCAAATATTTCACGAAACTCCAAATGGTGGTCCATTTTCCTAGGACATCAGAAGGCCCGGGTGCTGGTGATGCCGCCGACCAGTGAGGAGAAGCCAACCATGGCAAAGATCACCACAGCAATGGAGTACCTCAAATGCCAAAGGCCCTATAGTCAATCGGGGGACAAGAAGATTCAGAACTTCATTCAGTGTTCCAATTTCCGCCTCGTACCGATGACAGAAGATGACTGTGCAGAGCCTGGTTGTTGGGACCTGCTGACGATGGCCAATGTTGTTGGTGTTGCTGATGACGATGATGGCAAGGACCCTAATGACAATGTCGCTTTCGATGTGCGGAAGCACAACATGATGTAAATGACAACGAGGACGTGGTATGAAATTGATGCGTGATGGCGATGATGGCCCTTGTCCGCCGGCGCTTTTGTGGCTGTAGGATGTTAACCTGTAGCCCTGCCACCACCACCACCACCAGCAGGAGCATCAACTTTCATCCCAATAATAGGATCCTCATTATAAGGACCCCAAAATAAGGTACCCCTAATTTTCGGAAACTCTAAACCCTTATAGGGCCCTTTAAAGGAACCCTTATAGTAACCCTTTAAAGGAACCCTAAGGTACCCCTAATTTTCGGAAACTCCCAAAGCTCCTTTCAACTCTTCCTTGAAAGTGACACTCCAGCAGTCACCAAGCGGCGACCGCTCCGACATGTTGGTCGGGTGAACCTTGCAGACTCAGGATTTAGGGTTTGAGCAGGGTTTAGGGTTTAGGGCTTAGGGCAACAGAGAGTAAGTAGGGATTGGGGTTTATGGCTCGAGGGATTAGGATAGATGAAGTCGCTAAGCGTAGATTCTAGATGCTTGGCCTTCAGCTTTAAGCCATTTGGGAGTTTCCCCTAATATATTACCTTAAATGGTAGGATCCATATTATTATAAGGACCCCAAAATAAGGTGCCCCTAATTTCCGAAACTCCCATTTGAACCTTTGGGTGTGAAGGCTCCGAGTTCGGAGTTTGGTTTTAAGAGGCCTTGGGGGAAGAAAGACAGGCGGAAAATGAACAAGCCTATGTAAATAATACAAGAAACCTCACAAGAAACCTATTCCTGATTTATGTATACTGAAGTTTCTACAATCGACCCAAAACGCTCTTCTCTTACCAACGCCATTTGGAGGCCCTAAACCCTACTGAAGACTGAAAGCCTAAGCCCTCGAGCCAGGCAACTTCCATCGCGGCTGGAGTGAATTGGGTGATGGACCAGTGTAAGGCGGTTGCGTAGCGGTAGGACCACCTCGCGGAGCCCATGTCAAGGATCCCGGGTTTCGTTCAATGTAGGGAACTCAAAAATTTGAATAGGGCTCTCGGGGTAGATTAGTACAACCATATGGTGACAATGAGATAGGGATGTTGTTATTCATCATTCCCGCCCCGACCTCGGCGAATTCAACAGGATTTTCCCTTAACGTCTTTAGGGTGATCTTGAACAAACCCTTAAACACCCTGAACCCTGAATAGTGTGAATTCAAGGATTTCGGAGTGTCAGAGTTTCGTATCGCGGTTGTAAGGCCGTCTGACACTTCAGCTTCTAGAGAACCTGATTTGGGCTGTAGGGGGTTTAGGGGTCAGAGGTTTCCACTGAAATTTACCCAGCGTGGTAGAGCGAAATCGGTACTTGAGGAGGCCGAGTAGCAATTTCGAATCAATATGTATATATATATATATACATATATATATGTATCTGGGTTGTTGAGCCTGGCCTTGTCGCATGTTTGTTTATATAAAGCTATGGGTCCATGGTCTGCTTGAAAGGAGGATCATGGGCCGCTGCAAGATAGGAGCCTTCTTAATCAGAGTGGGTCTTCGGGTTATATGCTACCATCATGAATCATTACAATAGGGGCAACAAAGGGAGATTATTGCCTAGTTGTTCCGACCCCTGCATTACGGAGTAACGTGAGGTGTAAAGGGCCTCTCCGTTTGGACCGAGCTAAGGAAGGACAGCAGAACCTGACGGCCTTCAAGGCCCAACCATGATCCCTAGAGGCCTAAATTGAGGGTCCACGCATTTCACAAAAGCATAGCTTTTAAAAACCAACCTTTGAGGCCAAAGTATATACTAACTGCAAGTACTTTGAAAATTCATGGGCACTTTGCATGCAAGCTGAGGAAGCCAAGGGACGAGGTGCCCTCAAAGCCGAACGACCTCACCCAGGACGTCTCCTGTGGTCACTCACGGGGTTCGGTGTTTGGGGCTTCGGGCGGGGGTTGCAGGTTAGCTTGCAGCACAGCGTTCGGCAAAACCCCTACAAACCCGGCACCACCCAAAACGGTTTCTAAATGATAAGAACCTTTAGTAGAGACCCCAACCCCGAGGTCTGGGCTCAGGCTTCAAGCTCCTGGCGTTTTACAATGATAACAAGGTGTTAGGGTCATATTGTAGTATCAACCTGTGGGGGTATATGCTACTCAATTTTAAATGCTTTACAAGGTGATCTTGATGGGGAGATGAGTAGTAATTGTTGTTGACACCATATATTGAGCCCGAAGCTTGTAAATCCGAAGTCGTGCAGCCCTACACTCCCGAAATCCTGAGGTCCTGAAGCCTAAAGCCCTGCAAGGGCCTGGAAGACTTGTAGCCTTTGGGATTTAGGCTTAGTCTCTGGAGGCTTTTGGGTTGTGAGGGTTCGTTCCGCACCGGATCATCGACATTAGAATCATTAGAAGTAGCCTTTTGGTCTGTAGCTGTGTCTTGGTGCGTGCTCTGATAAGTTGGCACGACGAGGTGGGTGCTGTCGACGCTCTTGGAACGGTCTTCGGACACTGGGTTCCGCTCATCTTCATAGCATGATAAGCTTCAGCTGCAGTTCGCAACAGAGATGGCTGTAGCATCCACCCTGTGCGACCGGCAGTCTATCAGCTACCGGCGCGCACACATGTCCCTGCCTCGTGAAAGCCAACATGTGCAAGAAGCTCAAAACAGCAGGTGACCACCCTGAGAAGAAGAGTCCGCAACATGCGGACCACAAGTGCGTGCCCACTAATTTTTAAAATTTTCCCTATAACTTGGAGCCTGTCCTCGGTCGCTTGAGTGAGCTCGGTCAAGCCATAGAAGCCACAAGCCACCAAATGGTTGATGCCGAGCATGAAGGTGACAATTTGACTCATGTTCCTTCGGAATGTTTGTGTAATGTAGGCTACGTTGGCTTCTTCCTTTCTTGGCTTGACTTGTCAGCTTTCTTCACCCTGATTGGTCAGTCAATCAGTTCGAACCATTCAGACATTCCTTCTCTCATTCAATCAATCAATCAACCAACTAACCAATCAATTAATAAACCAGTATGATAACCGGCAATACCTGGTTGTTGGTGATGAACCAACGATACATCTATCTTTTGTCTACGGGGAAAGGGCTCTGACATTGTGGCTGCACGAATGCTGAGCAACGCTTGGAAGACATCTGCTTCGCTGCTTGACCTGTGAAGCCTCACACTAGTCACGAATCGACGAAAGCTTCCTCTTCCTTGCGAGTCGCCAGCCCGCAAACCTTCGGTAAGCATCCCTCACATCCCGCTCTCTGGGAACTCGGCTGACTGCAGCAAGGAACGCTACCAGGCTCCAGTACTCCGAGTTGATCAAATCGTGGAAATTAGCCATCAGCGTCCGCAGCTTGAGCATCCGTACCAGTCGTAAAATGCCTGGTCCGTCAACGTTGTCGGACTCTCTGCCTACGGCTTCCGGGGTGCCTGTTGATGCCGCTATTTTTACCGTGCTAGATGGCGGCCCATATCCTTCTTTAGACCCGAAGCCCCTGCAACTTACTAACTACCCAAAGCCCTTAGCTTGCTGTGTGCTACGCTTTTCGTACCCGGATTTGGCCCTCAGGGTACTCTGTATAGTATCTTTATAATTAGGCTCCCTGTATAGGCTTAAGCTTTAGAGTCGTCTCATGGTTCTTTCGATGGATGCACCATGTGTATCTACCCCTGGCTCTGACCTGTAGTTGCTCTGTTTGATTGTATCGTAGTCTTAGGTTGATTCCCTGACAATGACGACGACTTTGATTAGCTCTGCTGCCGTGATTGATCTGCTTCGTTGTCGGTGCAGTTTTGCGGGCATCATGCTTTAACCTCACTTCTACTACGGCGATCGGTAGATGTGTTGTTCGCCTTGACCGTGGGACCAGGGACATCGCTCCCAACTCTATGATTCCAAGAGTGTTGCTGCGGCCACGAACCTGTGGGTCCTACCGGTGTGACTACGCCAGCTACGGAACTTACGAAACAAAGCATTGGAAGGAGGGTTATTGGACACTCCTGGAAAGCCCTCTGCCGGATCTGCATGCTCCAACACAACAATGCATTTTTCGTCTGTCTCTCACTCCTGGTCATCAGCACCTGCCCCTTCCAAGGTAGTTCCTCACTTGGTTACAGCTTGCTAATTGCTAATTTGAGAACACACCCTGGCAATGAAACGAGAGGGTCTGCAATTTGAAGCTACAGCTATTCCAGCTCATCCAGTGTAACTTGCGCAGGGGATTGGGTTACAGAGTTGTCTGGCCCCATCCTGTCAGCTAGGCTCTGTTCACAGGCTCCTGCAGACCAGAAGCCCTTTAAATCTGGGTGTGAAGGCTTTGAGCCAGGCGTGTACCTGCTGAACATCCTTCACGGCAAGCCGAGAGACTGCGAGTGGCAATCCTGTAAACTCAGAGCAGAGGCAGTGTTTAATGACAGGTCTACGTTGCTCTTTAGTCACCCTCAAGCACTGAAGCCCCAAGCCCAAACTCCTGAGCCCTGAACCTTAAACCCGAAATAACCACACCCCGAAACCTTTAAGGAGCCAGTAGTAAACCCAACCGAGCAGCAGTGACTGCTAAGGCCCGAAACCCCAAACCCTAAATCTTACATCCTGAAGCCTCTGACGCCCAGGGGCGTATGATACGCAGCAGCCGCACTAGGCGAAGAAACTCCGTCGACTCGTCCATGGACTGTTCTGCGGGGAGTGCCAGACCTCGTTTCAATGAGGATTTGGGTGTTTTCGGCTTAATCTAACCCCCAAGCCTAGCAGTATGATTGGCATGCTTCGTGTTGCTGGCAGTTTACGTATTTGTCGTACTAGGCGTATTCGTAGCATTGCTTGTGCTCTTTGTAGCGTCGTTGTAAGATTAGGTTGGTGTTATTTTGCCCCAGGCTCTCTTTTGGCTTTATCTCTCATGGTTCTGCGTTCAATATTTAGCTGACCTTCACATCCTTCCTGCTAAAAGGTCCTAGGCAGACGTGTGCCCTGGCACCAGGAGATCCCGAGTCGCCCAAGACAGGACCTGAACCGTACTATATAACGTGCAACATAGAGTGTATACAGTAAGATGTATCATGTACAATACAGTATATAATGGATGCCAAAGAGAACCTTAAGTTTCAGAAGCCTACACAGTATGCAAAGCCGCTTTTCGATCCCTTCACTCGATTCGGTGGAGGCTTTAGGCCTGGCGCATTTGGCTTCGTGTCAGCGGCTAGGAGTCGGAGCTCTTTAGGGCTCGGGGCTGTGGGCCGGCATGAAAGCCCTAACCTTGCCTGTAAGCCTTCAAGAGGGTAAACTGTACTTGGCTGACTTCTGAACCCCTCCAAAAAGTTAAACTTTTAGCCTCCTTGTTATGGTTCATATAGAAACCCAAAAAGTTAAAGTCCTAAGAGCCAACCAGAAGAACGCCAAGTGTACACTCTGAACCGCCTCGTTCCCCATGCTCATTGACTAAGCTTATGTGAGAGGATGGCAGGTTGTAGTTTTCCCCGAGTCATAAGCCTCAACCCCATAGCCCTGGAGCTCAATCGCCAAGCTTCACGACTAAACACAAGGTCCGACACCAAGTGATTTTGCATAAAGTTACGTAGAGCACCACACACTTCGGGCTCACTTTTGGTGTGTTATACGCATATCTTCTGCTACTCACTACTCACTACTCCCAAGCCCTGCCTAAACCCGAAATTTTGAGCCGGAAGTGCCTGAAGTGATCGGGATCCAAAAACTAAGCTCCCCAAGATCCAAGGAAAGGTTTCTCTTACAAATGTCGGACTGAAACCATTACGGGTGGCTTGTAGACACCGGAAAAGCTCAAAAGCTCTCTATGGTTCTGCAGAGCAGACAGAATGAGTGCAAAGCTGGTCCTGCTGACGCAGGACGGGCAAGCTCGTGGTTTGGCATTACTTGGCATTAGCACTGCGGTTTCGGGGTGTAAGGCTTTAGGGCAGGCTCAAGACTGCTATCGAGCTGCGTGTTGAGATGCATGTTTTGTGGGGCAAGAGGCTTAGGGTTTAGGCCTCACGTTTGGCAGTACGGCTGTTGATGCCGGCGCGGCTGAGCCAATCCAGCAGCACCAAGGCGATGTCGGGGATGAACCATGTCCTGTTCAAGAATGTATGCATGGACGCATGCATGCATGTATGCGTGTTTGCTTGCGAGCTTACGTGCTTTTATGCATGCATGTATGTATGCATGCACAAAAGTTTCTGTGAGTGTGTGCGCGCGTCGGCCTGTGTTTTTGTGTGTGCGTGTGCCGTAAGTGCGTGCGTACATGTATACATAAATACACACATCCTCAAGTCCTTCAGTCCTTCCTCACGTATTACCTGCTTACTTACTGACTTGTTGACTTACTCAGCCATCTACTCGCCTGGCTTCCTGCCTGCTTTCTTACTTACGAGAATTACACACGCACACACCTTTCGATGCCCGTGCATGTATCGCTCTTCCCCACATATGCTGCTTATGTCTACAACTGCTGAACTCAAGTATAACTTGTCGACTGTGATGATGATGATGACGGCTGTGGTGGTGCCAACCGTGATTGCCATCATCATCTTATATTCCCTCGGTTGTCATGACCGCCATCAACACCTCCTCCAGCACTGCACCGATATCATCCGCAAATGTTGAGCGCATCGGCGTGGTTTTGGAGTGACGGCTGCTGCCCCATCTTTCAAGCTAACGCACTACGGACCGGAAGAGAGAGAGAGAGAGTGAGAGAGAGAGAAGGAGAGACGGAGAGAGCAAGCGAGAAAGAGAGGGAGAGACCACCAAAGCAGGGAGCAACAACGCTCCTCGAACTCGTGGCCGAGACCCAAAATCCCTGGACTGCCCTAGACCCCAAGCCCTCTCCGGAGGTAGTTCTTCAGGATTTCAGGGAACTCCATGACCTGTGATGGGAGGACTTCTTAGCGAAACAGTTGGGGAGACATGAAATACGGAGACGTTGGGGCTTGAGGGCTTAGAACTCAGGTTTAGAGGGTCGCATCAGCTTCAGGGCCGTGTTTCTCAATTCCCTGATTGAGATTTTATGGGGACATGAGGGAGATGCTACACTAGACATGTCGAAGGTTACATAACTACTCAACTACTAAATTGAAGTCTACCTGCTCACCTGCCAGGGTGTCCCTCGGCTTTAGTTCAGGTGTATGCAGGAAACCTAAGGAGCCATCTAAACAATTACTCGACCCCTATGCGAAGTGTCCTTTGGTCTGGTTAGGCAGAAGGCTTGGTTTCTTGCTCACAAACCTAGCCCATGTTGCTGAGTTAACCTTCCATATGGACCCGAGAAAGTCAAAGGCTTGAGACTCAGCTGCTGCTATTGAGCCATAGGAGGCACATGCAGAACACACTATGCCTTCCTAATCCTATTCACGATATCTTAAGAGTCTGAACCCTCGACCCTGTTGACAAAAGTAACTGGAACCAGGTTTCTCAAAACAAGTGGGTCTTGATGGGAATGGAATCCGACTTGTGAAAGCAACGCCCATGTCATGGATGTTAGATGTGAAGGATGCTTATCTGGCTTTGTTTGGGGGAAATACAACCCCACCAGAATCGAATCGACAACGACCCCCTCAGTATGATTTGATATATGGGAGTTTCCGAAAATAGGGGACCCTAATATAGTACCCTAAATAGTAGGATTCAAGGTACCCCTAAATTTCGGAAACTCCCATATAAGAACCTTCGAAGCACGGGATCCTGGGTTTTGAAGACAAGACCGGAAGGCTTCAGCATAATTTCACTGTGCCGTTGATGGCTTGGGGAAGAGGCTCTCGGCTCAGTTCATGGTTGGGATAGGATGAAAAATTTACATTTTTATTCCTTATTGGCTTTAAGTACCCATAAAATGTAAAATGTTACCCAACTATGACAAAGGGATATAGGATTAGAGGTGAAAGCTCTTCCGGTCTTCCGATCACGGAGTACTCTGGTGGTATGTCAACGCGAGGGCTTTGATACTACTAGCCTCCTTCAGCATGAACTAGACCCCAGTTATTGCCTTCTCCCAGAGGGTCCTTCTTTCCGGGTTAGCCTCAAACCCAGAACCCTAAACTCCAGGAAGACGCAGAGTTTCTTGGGGATTGCTGCCCGAGAAGAAGAGGCAGGAAAAGGGCTTTTATCTGTGTTAGAGTTCATGGTTTGGGATCCAGGGAAGGGGTTCAGGGCTGAGGGCTGTTAGGGATCAATTTCCCAGAACCCTAGCCTACGCAACTTACGAATTTGCAGGTTGATCTGCTGTGACACCATTTCGCGTAAAGCCGACCGTCATGGACGCCACGATGTTCATGGTCCAAAAGATAGCCGACAGCCACCTGAACCAATCCGTGCGCGCCCCAACATTTGGAGGGGGGGGGGCGACTTCAATCAACCCGGCGTCCCTCAGAAGGAGCTTGCTTTTTCGCATCTTTTTTCTGAAGCTCCTACTTGGGAGACAAAGTGTTGCTTCGTGTGTAGGGAGGGGGTTGGTGCGAGAGCAGAGTTTAAGGGGCGTAGCTTAGGTAATTTATAGCTTAAGATTTTGGGGTTAGGGTTCAGGGCAGGCTTAGGCTAGGGTTGACAGCGTACCCGAGCCACTTCAGATCCTGATCGCAACCCTAAAGCCCCGAGATGCAAACCATACAAAGCCAGACACCCTGATGAAGGGCGGTTCCTTTCGGAAGCTACATTGACATGAACATCTTCACGTGCTTCAGAAGCTGCGCTCACCACGCAGCGCCGGTTTTTCTCACAAGCCCCAAACCTTGAAGCTCAAGCGCTTAACTCAATTTCACCTCTCCTGAACCCTACGCTGTCACCTGGATATCCAGGAACTGGAATGCCAAGCACTGAGCCCCACAGGCGAAGCCGCCAAGGACCGAAGGAAAAAAGAGAACGAGAACAACTCGCAAAAGAGAAGATGCACTTGGCATCTTCCTCTCGCTTCTATCTTTGTTATCTTTTCGCATCCGGTGTTTGTTTAGGTTTAGCAAGTCCTTGGATCAAGCCCAACGGGCTTTCTTGGGTTCTGCAGGCATAAGCCCGAAGTACGACATCCATGCAGCGGGAGATTCACATTAACGGTGTTGCAGAAAATGTTCTATAGTCTTGTAATTGTAAGGGCCCCATAAGAGGTTTATGAGTTGTTGAGGTGTTGAGGGTTTCTTTGAAGGATCAGTGGACAGTGGGAGTAGGTCGTTAGAATAGTGACCAGCGCAACCCCCATTGATTCGTGATCCGCTTGTATCGTCTGTTTACACAGACTATTTGCGCTTCTAGTAGTGTTCAGGGGCTTGTACATTTTGTTGCAATGAACGTCGACAACTGTCTTGTGTAAGGATCTATGGAAGGAAGCATGCTACACGCGATGCATAACTTTCTCGGGATCACTGCAGACTCGATTCTATTCGGATAATGAAGAAAATGCAACAACAACACTGCAAATCAGGCTTGAAGCTATCTGGGAGTTTCCACAACTTACATCGGACCTCGCCGGATCTGCTAAGCCTGAGACACCATATACCCAGGTGCACTTTACTGCTACATGCTGGTGAATTATGATTCCCAAACTAGGAGACTTATGGTACATGTGCTACTACGGCTATGGGCTATGCGTGATGCAGGATTTTGCCCATTAGCAGTACCGGCACATTCACTCCCAGCTTAAGGTTTCGTTTCGGTGCTACCTGTAGCCCTAAAAACCAGCATTGCTTGGGACCCTAAACCGAATTGTCTTGTAAATTTCCATAGAAAGGTAGATTTAGGGCTACAGGTATTTTCCGGTGTTGCTTGAGTTCAGTCAGAGGCTGCGGGGGAGAGGACCTTGGGAATCCCGAAAACTTCGTGAACTCACACCAGCGCTACGATTCGCAAGAACTTCACAAGCTACGGCCCAAAGAGTCATCTATGACCGGGAACAAACACTCCGAATCAATCAACCTCTTCGAAGCCCGTAGGCCGTAGGCAAAAGCTCCGAGCCACTCCATTGCGTAGCCAAACGGAGTCGGAGGAGGTTGAAACACGGCCTCGGCTAGAAGCCTTTATCCGCGTAATCCCCCAAACCCGAATGACACCATGAGCCCCTTTTAGCTCCAAATCCTGAACTCCGTGAGCCCTCCGGCCTTTCAGAAAGCCCTGAAAGCCATCCTGAAGCCGTAAAAACCCTGCAGTTTAATGTCTGAAGCCGTAGAGTTGGGGAGTACCTAAACCATCGGGCACAAGTCTGAGGGGGCACGGGGGCGAGTCGACGACACCCCAACAAAAATCATAAGATCTGTCTCAACAGCGCAAGCTAGGGACCCCAAAGAGATGGATCCCTACTTGACTAGGAATCACCAGATGTCAAACGAAACCCTAGACTTGAGCTCCACTTGGAAATCGCCAGATGCCAGGAGGCAATTGGGAGGGCGACGAAATCGTGAAGCAAAAGCAAGCCTCTCGAGCCACTGCTTGAGTAAGAATGCGGCATTTGCACCCGTATAGAACACTATTGAGCCTGCTTCCCATCAACCGCAGATTTGTCCAAACGCCGTAACTAGATCTTTCTGCTGTGCGGCAATTTACGTTTTCGGGCTTCCCGGATTCAAGGTCTGGGCTTTTTTTGGCGATACCCGGAGAAAGCTAGCACGAATTGGATCGGGCCGCGCAGTGTAGTACGGGGTTTCCGAAAACCTTGGGTTCCCCCTTTGTTTCGGTTAAAGGGTTGCTGTAGCATTGGGGACATCTACTATTCAGGGTTCCCAAGGCAAGCCGAGGGCAAGGACTTTGGGCTCCTTCGGGTGTCTGCGCAGACGTGAGTTCACTACCTGTGGCCTGTCCCTGTCGCAGAACGAGGAATGACAAATTGGGTTGTTCAAGACATGTTCTCAAAAGAGGTTCTGAGACATTGAAGACGACCCTGGCCTTGCAACTGAGTGGAGCTACTTGCACCCTCTCTCTCTCTCTCAAACTGACCCAAATTCTTCTGTCAACGCGAGGATACCGAGCCTCAACCCACGGGGGTTTGGGATTTAGGGAACGTGAACATAGCAGCTGCGGCTGGCCGGTGTAGGGTTTAGGGTTTAGACCCCGAACGGGCCTCCAGTCACGTCCCAGCTGATACGCCATCGACTCCTGAGCAGCCGATATATGGGGTTTCCGAAACGAAAAAAGGAGACCCTAATCTCGTACCCTCAAATCGTAGGATCCTTATTGTAAGGATCTCAAAATAAGGTACCCCTAATTGAGTGGGATCCAAATTATAAGGATCCCAAACTAAGGTACCCCCTAATTTTCGGAAACTCCCATAATGCAGCTTTGAGAATCTTGGGTCTTCAGGGCTTAGGCTTTGGCGGTTTAGGATTACTCAGAGAGCTTAGTATCCCAGAATTCAGGAAAATCCCGTTGAGGATCTCGCACCCTCGAGAAGCAAAGCTATCTGCCTTGAGGAGTCGTGGGCTCTGAGGCCCATTTGGGAGTTTCCGAAAATAGGGTACCTTATTTTGGGGTCCTTAGAATAAGGATCCTACTATTTAGGGTACTATATTAGGGTCCCCTATTTTCGGAAACTCCCATTTACTTGCAGGTTTAGTGCATACCGAATCGCACAAAGTGAAGAGTTCTGCACTTGACTACGTCAGTGTTTGCTCCCGTAGAGATAGTGGTTTAGGGCATCGGCTTAACCACAAACCTTGGGGGGGATTGCAGCCATGTATCCACGGAGGGCTGATGCAGCAGCGACGGGTGACCTGGCATGTCTAGCGTTCAGCAGAAGGGTTCAGGGCTTGTGAGGTTTGTGGGGTGGAGGGCTTTCGGAGAATGCAATGCAAGTGCAAAATAGGTATGACGTCCATGGCATCCGTGAGGCGTCGCTTCTGTTGCCACTACTCTCGCAACGATGCAGCTCCCGTACTCAACTCGCAGCACTGAACGCATCCCCAACCCGAACCGACAGCCACAGTCCCTAAACCCTGCACAGATATCGCGTGCGCGAAAACCCAAAGGGCACTTCAAAATCCCAAACTCAATCCTTACGGGAGCCTGAGTCGAAACCCCACTCAATTCCGCGAAGAACTCGGAACCTCCGGCAAAGCCGGGCCTTGGTGGAGGAGTCCGTGGTGGCGCTTAGCAGCCCGGCTTTGATGAACATCGGTCCGCTCCTCGGGGCACAGCTATCGGATCGACTCAGTGCATTCTTTTTGACGGAGGTTTTTTTTGCCACCCGCCCAGCTGGACGGAGGTGTTGGGTTGAGGGCTTCCGGTACAGGGTGAGAGAGGCTGGGTGTCGGATTTTGAGGTTTGGGGGTTGGTTTGCCCAGATTCTTGCAGTTCACAGGCTCCATAAGGAGCCTCGGATTTAGGCTGTAAGCTGAGGTTGATAGGGATAAACCCTAAATCCATTGAACCAAGCGATCGGGCGTCTAGGATTTGCAGAATTTAGGGTTTAGGCCTGGGCTTCAGAGCCTTTTTAGCTTAAACTTGCCTGCAGCTCTCAATGCCAAAATCGCGCTAAAGGAAGCACCACTTCACTTGGGTTTAGTGGACGCTTCTAGCGGGCCTCGTATTCGAGTTGCGATGGATTTCTGCTATATATCCGTAATCACCGAAGCAAGCTAGCCAAGGTGCAGCGAGTTCTCTTTCGTGTAGAAGCGCGACTTCTCACGGTTCAGAAGGAGCCATGCATCTTTCATGGGGAACGCTTCCTGGAGCGGCGAGAGTAGGGCCTCAATGCTGGGGAAGTGGGGTAGCCAAACCCAAAACCTTCAACCGCCATGAGCCCAAACAACTCTCGACTTAATGTTATACACGGCCCAACAGCTGTTAACCACAGTTGAAGCGCATCGAGTCGATTTATGATCTGGTGAACAACAGGTGCCGATTCTCCGAAATCATTCTTAGCTTCTGAGTCTCAATAGATATAAACGTCAGATGTGGGTTCTTCCAGTTCCACAATGCGGTCTCAGTTTCAGGTGCCTCTCAACCTTTGACTGAACAGGCCGAAAAAGCCCAATACCCGCTCATTGAGGAATTTCTCTTGTGAGTCCTTGAATCCGTATGCGCTCTCGTCTCTGGGAAGTAGGCACTAGTTCTCTGTACTCTTGCATAGGCCTCCCATATCCCAACGAACCTAAGGATTGAATATAGGGTCTTTAATCATCAAAACAAGGATATTTCTACAACAAATTTATAGGGGCTCCAAGGAGATTAGTACTAGTTTTTCCGACCTTATATGGTGGATTGATTCTCTTGCCCAAACAAGGTCGCGGTCAATTTAAGCAGATAAAACTTACGGTAAAGGGCCTATGGATGTTCGCTTGCAGTTCCCAGATACTGTTTCTATAATACAACCAAAAAACCCAGAACCCAATCTGAGTTGTCAAGACACCTATACTAACCCCATCTATACAACCCCTCGAAACCTCTAATCTTGGCCATGAAGTGCTCAAAGCCACACAATGTCGCTCCGAAGTAGTTTGGGCTGTCAAGAAGTCGTGCTTGGCAGGTCCCGACACCCTAAACCCCGAAGCCCAAATCCTAGACCCTGCGTGTGGTTTCGCAGGCTGCAAAGTATATACAAATATATGCATCATCTTGAATCCCCTACTCAAAAAGCTATAATGGAGCTACGAATTGCAAATTAACTCAAAAGTTAGGGTTTTTGCTGTATTGTACAGTATACGCTTACTCAAGAACTGGCTTCTAGATTGTCGTTATTACCATAGTTGTTGCTGCTTCTATTCGAACTAGAAAACGATTTCGACCATGAAAATGACCATAACTATGTCTATAAGCCTAATTTTTCATAATAAGGTGGGAGTCCTTATAATAAGGATCCTACTGTTTAGAGTATTATATTAGGGTCCCCAATTTTCGGAAACTCCCATATCCTTAGTTGCTGAGTTCATAAGCCCCGAAAAGTATACACTTTCAGTTATATACTGGATAATATTATCCCAAAACGTGTAAG
Organism: Symbiodinium sp. clade A Y106; assembly: GCA_003297005.1. Classification (NCBI taxonomy): domain Eukaryota; class Dinophyceae; order Suessiales; family Symbiodiniaceae; genus Symbiodinium; species Symbiodinium sp. clade A. Next base: position 167,480 of record BGNK01000678.1, on the reverse strand, counting down.
TGTATCCACTCAGCTACTAAGTATCAATATTCTGCTTCTTATTAGGACCCAAGGCCAAGCCTTGACTTCGATGTCGTCCGACTCACTTCTGTCTGAGAATCCACTGGAGGAATTCCTGAGGTTCGGCAAACGGCTTTTTTTGGGGTTCAAGGCTTGGGATTGGGCTTTGTTGGGGTTCAAGGCTTAGGATTGGGATTATTTGGGGGTTTAAGGCTTAGGATTGGGATGTTTTTGACATGGGGAGTACTTGCCCAAGCATCAAGTTGTAGTAACTCTAACATAGAAAGCCTACTTTGTACTATGTGTTTACTCGGGGCCCAAAACTCCAGCGCATTGAACACTCAAGCGTTTAAGCCCATGTGTCCACCGCCACACTCCTACCTCCAGAATCCGACACCAATCCTACACCCGACAACGGCTAAAATCCCAAAACAAAACAAGCTCTCTGGCGCCCCCGGCCCCCGCCCCCAACAAAACCCTGAGTTCCGCATTATGGAACCCCAGCCAGGTCCAAATCCCTAAGCCACGTAGAAGGCGAAGCACTGATGCACCACCACTGCTTCTGCTTGGCTGCTTCCTTGGATGGGCTTGAAATTATGGCCTGAGTAGTCAGAAGGGGACTGAAGATTTTTCATTACAAACCATAAGACCATAAGGAGGTTGGGGCAAGGTTTTCTATAATTATACTGGGATTTGTCTATATCTCTGAATCCTAAACGAGAGCCCAATGCCAGTGATTCAAACATACTTTATAGCTTGTTTCCTTTAGACGGATTGTTATGTAATCTAATGTAAGGAAGCTTCCGCATCTAAACGGGGAGTAGGCTTTCTGAAAGTTTAGTCCCACTTTTTTCAAGCAGGATGACTGTCAAGACTATGCAGCCGTTGCTCAGTATGACGGCGGTGTTGCATCATGGTAGAAGCTTCGGGGAAGAGCTCTTGTTGTTCGATCAGAAAAGCGTGCTAATCCATGTCGCAAGCACAACCTGGTGAGGTGTCACATAGCTTCACTGTCGCTCCATGAACCGTGGCTCTACCACCTTTTGAGGTTTGGGGCAACGCGGTGCAGGGATATCCGGCTTGGTCAGGTTTTGGCTGTCAAGTTTACTTCTCGCGGCGGCTTCGGAATCAACTCGTACCCGGCCCGGTAAACCTCAAAGCCCTGGAGCCTAAAAGCACAAAGGCTCAACAAGCAAGGCCGAGTTCGACTTCATCTTGCCCCAGAGGCCTAGTCGGAAGTTACTGCAGACCGGTTGATGGCCCCATCACGGCCATAATATCAAAATACCTACTAGCTACTACTACTACTACTATTGCTACTGCTACTCCTACTTTCACTACTATAGGCCTTAAAGCATTAGAAGGGAGCTGGGTGGTTCATCAGGGATCTGCATTACACGCCACGAAATCCGATCCCGAGTAGCTCCCCAAAACCTCAAACGCATGAACCCTGCACCCTAAACTCCCAACGCCCCAAACCCCTCAGCCCTAAACTCCGAAACGCTAAACCTCTAAACCCTAGCTTAGACCCCCAAGCCTCAGCCTCAGCCCTAAACTCCCAAACCCTGACTTCAAGCTGCAGTGCGTCACAGGGACCCTTAGGGCGGTGATAGGGGGCCTATCTAAGGAACTATAGTCCCCTACCCCGCTCCCCCTACCCCCCTCTTAGGGGGTCCCTATGAGTGCAAGACGAAGTGGCGCTTTCGCGAAGCCCTGGCATCTGACGCCTTGGCGTCTGAGAAGAACGAACTCCTCGAGTTCCTCGCAGAGCTTTCGTGGGCTACAAGGAAATACACAAAAGAAGCACAAGATAGCATCGTATAGTATAACAGTATAATATATAAGATACCAAAGTATACCATACTAACTATGCTATACTGCTACTGTTACTTTGAGAAAAGGAAAGATACTATACTATACCATACTATACTACACTGCACAATCCTACAAAGTGTTATATGGCTACTATAAGACAAGATAGGATGCCAGCATGAAGTCGGGTGGAGAACAAGAAACCCCATACGCCCTGTAAGGCTCAGACTTCACCAAGAAGAGCCGAGGATCCTCAACTCTGAGCCCTGTCCTGTCCTAAACCCCGAAAGACGGCCGGCTTCCAGGTGCATGGAGACTCCTAAGTACCTTTATGGGGGGATACTTACCCAAAGCATAGTAGGATACACTTTCTACTAAGTCGGTTTTTGGCACCCTTTGGATAACTCTACTTAAAACTAGTACCCACTATATTAGACTAGCAAAAACCTTGATTCCTTGATCCCAGAGGCCAAGACCGTCCTTTCCTGAATTTGCTTTGCTTAACCTGGGAGTTTCCGAAAATAAGGGGGTACCTTATTTTGGGGGTCCTTATAATTAGGATCCTACTATTTCAGGTCCGAAATTAGGGTCCCCGATTTTCGGAAACCCCCACATGGCTAATCTAGACCAAACACGAAAAATCACTCCTTGCGTAAACCCAGCCCCCTCGAACCTGCGCAATAGAGGCAACCTGAGCCCTAGGCCCGTGGCCCGCGTCCCTTCAACCCTAATCACGTTTAAACAGGGACAATCCGAAACGCATCCGTCCAGGACCTGTTTACTCATTTCAACATGGGGCCTCCAAACATATCAATATCATGATCAGAATGAAAAATATTTCCTAAGGAGAATAATTCCTGGTATAAGCCCAAACGAAAAATATCTCCCAACAAAATCCTAGAGAACATCGTTTTGATAAAACTCAAGCAGAGGCAAGCAGCTTCGAGGTCGACTGCCTCGGTAAGTCCTGGGCGCGCCTCGGATCCCACCATTTCGGCAAAAACTGTCGGGAGTTGTGGGATTCTATGAATTTGTATAGGGCTTTGAAACTGCTGTTGGGCGTGTATACGTTTTCTTTGCTTTTGCGAGAGTTTCAGCACTTTTTGGGGTTAGGGCCTTGGGGTTTAGGAGCTTGTAGTTTAGGGCTAGGGAGGACTGAAGAGGCTTCGATCCTTCTGCTTAACACATGTAGAGCTCAACAGGTTCGCAATTTGAACGTCAAGGTTTCTTATCTAGATAACTGTTCTGGTAACTTGGGCTACTTGCTTGGAGCAATGTTCAGCTGGTTACTTTCTCCGAAGAGCAAACTGGAACCTTCAGTTGGTAGAGGGTACACTGGCCTTGAGTGTGAGCCAAACCTGAGGCGCAGGTATCTTTGGGTCGTCAGGCTTCATATTCAAACTGATCAAGTATGAACCTGGCAACCATATTTATTGGGGCAGTCTGGGGCAAGCGCAACAACTACTGAGTAACTGGTTGCCAAGGGGGCTGCTTTGTCAACAACTCACTGTACAAAACGAACTAACTCGCATCTCACTCCATCGAAAGAGATCGACAGTAAAGTTCCAAATCCAGGACCAACTTTTCTCCTTCAGGAGCCAACTTCAGCTTGCCAGACAGTTGTCGATGTTTCTGGTATCTGTCGTTGTTCTTTGTGCCCAACTTGGGACATCGCTGGTCGTTTTCAGAATTAGATGCATGCCCTGCGTGTTGCTTATGGGTACAACGCAAACTGTCGGCGCAGGTAAACATGTAATTGGTGCAATGTCGTGTCATGTAATGTAATGCAGTGCCATGCAGCGTAGTGTAGTGTAATTTGTGTAAGGGAGTCTGTGGTGGTGTCGTGCACTTCAGTGTTGCAAAGCGACGTGAGATGTTAGGTACTGTAAGGAAATGCAATGTAATTGCGACGTTACGTCGCATTATACGTTTCGTTAGGCAAGGTTAGGAGCAGGTTAAGGGAAATGTACAGGCACAGGTGAAGGGAAGAGAAGGTCATGGCAGGGTACTGTATGATATACATGCATACATACATGCATATGTGCACGTTCATGCCGAGAGATTTGTTTTGTTGTGATGTCGATACTTGTTGTTTTCTTGCGTTTCTTGTCAGGTACGTTATCTTCTTGCCTTGCATGCGACTGTTACCATTCCCTTCTTTGGTCGTTGTTTGCCCTTGCTGGAACGTGTTTCAGTCCCGTTTCGAAACGGCTGTTGGTGTGCAGCTGCCGGCTGCTTTCCACTGTTTGTAAACGGCGAAGTTACGGTCTTTGTGACTGCCAGTCAGTCTGAATGCTACAAGGCTTCGGGTTTGTGGATGGCTTGGGTCTTCTTTGCCCCTCCTGGGAATTCCCCTGTTGTTTCGTCATGATCGGGTTCCTGAACAGCGTCTCTTCAGTTGGCCAAATCCAAAGCTAAATAATTTGACGAGTTTCGGCAGTGCCAGAACCCCTCGGCTTGCGGCGATGGCGGAAATCGCAGCAGGGCCTCGCAAGGTTCCGAAAGATGCTGCAGGTCTAGATGCGAGATTCGTAGAGAGGGCCTTTCTAAGTACACCTGATGAAGGACGAGATCGTGGACCTGAGACCCGAATTGCCTGGGGCGTCTGTGTAGTAAACTCACTCGTCCAGCACACCTGAACCTGCAAAGTAGTAAGTTTCACAGCGTCTGGCAGATACAACGACAAAGGAAGGCTGTCGGGCTTGGGGCTAATTATGGCTCTAACCAGTAAGACTCTCAGGCGGACTACGACCCCGTTTATCGTGTGCAGCGCGCAGAACAGCGTCGGGTGTTGCGGGCTTGTGACTCCAGGGCTCGGAAGATGCAGTCTGCATTGTAAGCATGTGAGGCTCTGAAGCTTTGGTGCTTTGGAACCCGCATTCAGAATGACATGACTTCCTGGTTGCTGAAATCCTTTCCCGACGGAGCTTGACCCTAGATTTATTGCAGGAATATAAGAATATCTTTCTCCCCTAAACCTTTTGACAGCCCTAAACATTCATCCTAAAAGTCCTAAACCCTAAACTCGTACTCACTTTGTGTGCCTTCCCGGGACTTCAGTGCTTTCAGCACTTCGGGGCTTTTGCTTTCCGAGCTCGCGCCCGAGGACAGGCTTTAGTAGGGACTACAGTTAGGGGCCTTAGTCTGGATCCTGGGGGTGCATCATAGCATGCGGCACAATATTCTATTGGGCTTCCTTTGTGGCGCCCATGAAGTTGTCAACTGGCCTGGATACAGCGAGGCGGTGTCCTGCTGGACGAGCTCATTTCCAGGATGCTCAGACCCTAAGCGCTCAAGTTGTAACACCTGGCCCATAAGCCGTAAGCCGAGGAACCCCCGAGATATCAGGGTTGGAGGTGTTGTCGTGGCTAAGTCATGACAGCGATGACAGCTGCAAAGGGCGATGAAGGGTCATAGCATTGATGGTGAACGCGCTACTATTCGCCGTGGTAATTCCAGGATGACGGTGGAAGTGATTGTCATGACAGTGTCAGCGGTGATATAGTGATATGGTATGACCATGGTGCCTATGGCGTTGGCGGACCTGCAAGCCCCGAGAATTGCAGCGATGGTGGGGCTATTCAAGTGTTTATGCTTCGAGGACGGATCGCGAGGCCGACCACGAACATCGACAGGGACATGTCAATGAACGGCAAAGGTTAACTTAACATTGAAAAACCACCCCAAAAACCCTGGGACATCATCGCAAAGCAATGTGGCAGAGACAGTCAAAGGCGAACTTCGTCGTTTAGGTTTTCAGTCATGGACACTGCATGATGACCATGCAATGTACGGTTCATGGCAGATCTGACGAGCTGAGCTGGTCGTCATGCCAGATCTGGGTTGGCACCCGCCTCAAGCACGGACGATCTCGGCATGTCCTTCGCAGGATGCCCTCGTCAAAGCTGTGAAGCCGTCGTTGTCTGTCAGATCCTTGCTGGCACCTGCTGCCAACAGCAAGCGGACAACTTCGACATGTCCTTGACCGCATGCCCTCATCAAAGCCGTGCGGCGGTGGTAGTCTGCCAAATCCAAGCTGGCGCCAGCCGCCAGAAGCAAGCGAACGATCTGGACATGTCCTTCATTGGATGCCCTCAGCAGGCGGACGATTTCGACCTGTCCTTCGTCAGATGCCCTCAACAGAATCGTGCAGGAGTCGATGCCTGTCAGATCTTTTGGCTTGCTGGCGCCGGCCCTCAGCAGCAAGCCAACGATCTCGAAATAACCGGCAACCAATGCCAAGTGCAAAGCTGTGCGGCCGTTGTTGTCTGCAGCATCCATGTCAGCACCTGCTTCAAGAAGCAAGCTGAGAATTTCTCCATGACTCGCATCGGAGGCCATCATCAAAGCCGTGCGGCCGTCGACACGTGCCAGATTCAAATTAGCTTCTGCCTCCAGCAGCAAGCGGACGATCTGGACACATCCTTCGCAGGATGCCTTCAGCAATGCTGTGAAGCCGTTGTTGTCTGCCACATCCGTCCTAGCACCGGCCACCAGCAGCAAGCCAAGGATCTCGACATCACCGGCAATCAATGCCAAGTGCAAAGCTGTGCGGCCGTTGTTGTCTGCAGCATCCATGTCAGCACCTGCTTCAAGAAGCAAGCTAAGAATTTCTCCATGACTCGCATCGGAGGCCATCATCAAAGCCGTGCGGCCGTCGACACGTGCCAGATTCAAATTAGCTTCTCCCTCCAGCAGCAAGCGGACGATCTGGACATGTCCTTGACTTGATGCTGCAATCAAAGCTGAGCTTCCATCGGTGTCTACTACATCCTTGTTGGCACCTACTTCCACCATCATGCGGACGATTTCGCCCTGTCCTGCATTGGATGCCCTCAACAGAATTGCCCGGTAGTCGACGCCTGCCAAATCCTTTAGCTTGCTGGCGCCGGCCCCCAGCAGCAAGCCAACGATCCGGACATCACCGGCAATCAACGCTCAGTGCAAAGCTGTGCGGCCGTTGTTGTCTGCCGCATCCGTGTTGGCACCCGCTTCAAGCAGCACTCGGACAACTTGCAGATGACCTGCGCCACATGCCCTCATCAAAGCTGTAAAACCCGCGTGGCATACCATATCCAAGTTGGCGCCGGCCGCCAGCAGCAAAAGAACGATCTGGACATGTCCTTTATTGGATGCCCTCATCAAAGCTGTGTGGCGGTTGAGGTCCATGTTGGCACCTGCGTTCAGCGACGATTTCGACATGTCCTTGAGTGGATGCTGGCATCAAAGCTGCGCAACCGTCGATGCGTGCGAGATCCTTAAGCGTTCCGACGCCCACCCGCAGCAGCAAGTGAAGGATTTCAGCATCACCGGCAACCAGTGCCCAGTGCCAAGCTGTGCGGCCGCCGTTGTCTGCCGCATCCTTGTCAGCACCTGCTTCCAACAACAAGCGGACGATTTCCAAATGCTTTGCGCCGCACGCCCTCATCAAAGCCGTACAGCCGTCGACGCTTGCCAGATCCAGGTTGGCACCTGCCTCCAAAAGCAACGGACGTCGACATCGTCCTGCACGTGATGCCCTCCTCAAAGCTGTGCAACCGTTCAAGCCAGGTAAATCCGGATCTTGAGGCAACTGCAACATGGACTCGACTTTGCTGGCTGAGCCCCGCTCAGCAGGTTCGCCCGGACTGGGAAACGACGGCGAATGGCAAAAGCACGAGATGCAGATCCATGGGCGAATGCCATGGGCGAATCAGCATGTCCGTCTCCTCCAAAATCTCGTCTCGGAGGAGCAATCTCTGTCTGAACCGTGGCAACACGCCGTGCAACTGACTCAAGTGCTGCTTCAAGCCCCGGATGTTGCTGAGCTCTTCCAACTTTCCTGAAGGTAGGCGCGCCACTGATTCTGATTCTCCAGAAAACGTCCATACTTGCAACACCTTGCGCGAGCTTCGACCTGGTAGAGCTGAATCTATTCCACAGCCAGGACACAGTGTCTTGTTCGAGCCAAGGAGCTATACTGATGATAATCCGACTATGGCACCTTGGAAAGCCTCAATGTCTCTAGCGTTCGTATGCCATGGGACAAAGTTCGGCAATTCTGAGCGTTCCCCAAACCCTGAGCCCAAGATCGCTATTTACGGGTTTTGGGCATAGGGTTTCCAAAGTTCCTGGGAACGAACAAAATGATCTTTTAGCTTTGATGAAGCTGTAGACACCAGAGGAGGTTGGAGGGTTGGAGGTGAGCTACTCAGCTCACGACAAAGCCTCGACAATAAGCCGTAAGCCTTCAACCCAAAGCCTGCCAGCTTGTTCTGAGAGTTTCAGAAACGGGACGCTCTGTACCAGAACCCGAATATCAACACCCTTACAGCCCTGCAGCATGCTTAGCCACCGATTATGGATGCATGAGGGCTCCTTTGAAGTGACCCCTCCATCGGACGACATCTCCTGACAAGCTGCAGGCTTTCCGTTTAAGGTTCGAGTATAAGTGCAATAAGGAACCCTGCTTGCAGTTGCGGTTTGACTTGGGCTTCTGCTTCAGGAGCTACCTCTGGGGTTCAGGGTTTAGGTACAGAGGACAATACACACTTGTCGAGCTGCCTGGGGGAACACAAGGTTAACATCTTTGATGACATAAACGTTTGACTATCCCAGAGGGTTTCAAGCTTACATGCGTCTTCGCTCTCAATCAACAAGAGGTCCTCCTTTCTGAAAGTATGACGGGATCCGAGTTGAAGGTTGCCGGCCTATATGCCGAGACATCCTCCGCCTGTGGAGGTTGGACCAACCTGTGGTTTAACATAGGGGCCTTAAACAACCAGAATAGGGTTTGGGGCCAACCAATTCTAGGAAAAAATAACAAGGAAACCCCCAAAAGAGCATTGGTAATTCTTAAGGCCCCTGTAGTAGCTTGAAGTTGAACCCGCACGGTATCCCTAAATCCACATATTATATCAGGAACCTTCCATCCCACCGCCCTGAAAGGAAACCACATACCACAAGGACAACAACACCCTACAACCCGCAAGTGTAACGTCAATACAAACATTCTTTGTAGAAGAAGATCCTTCCATGATTTTCAGGGAACTCTGGATTTGCAGCTCTATCTTTTGGCATGCCTGATGCCCGAAGCCCTTGCAAGTCCTATGCGAAGCTCGATACAACAGTCAATCGGCATCTCGATGAAACCTGAGCCCATAAAACCCTGAGCCTTGAATCCTCGAGTCGCTACGCCCTAAAGCGAATATATGCCGCACCGCCAAAGCCTTACCTAATGTAGGGGCCTTAATGATTAGAATAAGGTTTTGGCTCCTTTATCGTATATTTGCGATAAGGAAACCTAGGGAAGAATTTTTTTAAGGAACAATATAGGTAATTATTTAGGCTTCCACGGTACTTCATCCCATCTTCCTTCAAAGACCTGAAAGCCCAGCAGTCCTTCCGCACGAGCTCGGCCTGGAGTAGCTCCTGACAAACCAGAGCTGGTTTCGAAAACGGGGTGTTAGAGTTTAGGGTTTAAGGTTTAGGGTTTAAGGTTTAGGATTTAGGTTCTTTAAGACTTCAGGCCAGAAAGAGGCTTTATCGGGTGCGGACTTTGTGTTTTAACGGGCGTAGACAGTGTTTTGATGGATTCTATAAGCGATTTAATACAAAGCTTTTACAGCTCGTTTACTCCCCAACTGCCGGAGAAATTCAATTTACGGGGTTGACACGAAGGTTTTTGAAGACAGGGCTTAGCTTATAGGGCCAGACGTAGTAGCGCTTGAGAACGACGCCTTTTTGGTGAAAACCCCAAGCTCACCTGAACACATAAATCCTAGCCTGTCGCCATGCACTATGTCCCAAAAGGGCATTCCACTAAACGCATGAACCAAAACCCAGGGTCGCTGAATCACAAAAAGCTCAAACCGTGTGTAGTGATGCCCCGCACTAGCTTAATAATTAGAGAAGGGCTTGGGGTTATATAGTACTATAATTGTAAAAAGGAACCCCCAAAATAGTATGAGTATTTATTAAGGCCCCTCTATTAACCCAAAACCCGTCCTGGCGGTGCACCTCGTAAACATTGAGGAGCGCCTGCAAGTTCTGGGGGTCGGGGGGACTTAGTCTCTGCATCAGGTCTATAGAGCGGCTTATGGAATTACGGTCTTATAATGCAGGGCCTGGGGTCTTATAATGCAGGGCCTGGTCCTCTATTGAAGGGTTTATGGAGTTAGGGTCGTGCAATTTATGTGGGGTGTATAAAACGACTTAGTGGGGCTAAGGCTTTAGTTTTGTTGTTTGTGAATAATCAGTAAGGGTTCTATCATGGGTGTTGGATTGAACAGTTGTTTTAAAGGTTGAAAACACTACATACAGACTAGTAGAGCAACTCCAAGTGGAGTCTCACCTTCACTCACTGTGCAATTTAGGCATAGCTAAATAGGGAGTCTAGGGAAATGCGATTAAAAATCAGAGATATTCCGACCTCTACGCGCATGTATTTGGAAGGTACCGTCGGCGTTCGACATGGAGGGTTCGAAGCCTGCAGGAGATTCTGTCAGGCTCAAATATGTTGGAGAATCAGGACAGGAAAGGACCCCGGCATAGACCCGAAGTATCTGTTGAGGGTTGTGCGATTTTAGACGGGAGTTAGTGGGGCTTTGGGGTTCAGTGCGGGCGCTTGCGTAGCTCGAGCACAGACAAACTCTTTCCCGCCCCCTCCTGGCCTGCCAAACCGGATCACAGGCCTCAGCTGCAGGTTTTCTTAAAATCTAGCAGGGGTTAGAGTTCAGTCAACTGGCAGGAAGGTAGGAAGAGGGCTCCTAAGTGCTCTACTTCGTGTTCTCGCTTATCGACTCCTCTGATGCTGCAAACGCGTCGAATCCTCGAGCACTAGCACACGCGGAAGCATTACCTTGGCTCCTCGACCAGGCTTTTGAGAGGCATTGTCTGAAGAAGGATACTAAACACTCATAGTTAATAGTTAATAGTGCGACTAGGCCGACTTGAAGACGAGATTGTTCTTCAGGTGAAGGTTTCACTAACTAGGGGCCCTAAAATAAAGCCACAAGTAGCAGGATCCCTTGTTAGCAGGATCCTTACATGAAAATAAGGTATCCCCGTTTTCGGGTGGCTGAGTGCCTCGGCAAGAACATGATGAACGGTTCAGCTACTCCCGGAGTATAGAATCCCAAGAGGATTCCAGGTTCATGTCAAAATGGCGGCCACGAAGCTCTAACACGTAGTCGAATTTGCCTTTTTCTGGACGCGGTAGGGTTTTTTTTATAAGGGTTACTGTAGGGTGCTGTATAAACAAGAGCTGGGTAACCCTGTACCCTCAAGGCATCAATCCCCTGAGACCGACTCCGGACTCATAGCTACAGAGAAGTCGGAGACCATGAAGCCAAAAGATCGCGCGGGGGGTTTAGTCCATGTCTTTCCGAGGGGGCTTGGGGCTTATAGGTTTAGGGTTTAGTGATTTAGGGCTTCAGGGTTGAGGGCGTGGGGTGAAGATCGCCCAGCAGTTTCTTTCCCCGATCCCAAAGCTCCAGCTATGGAGTAATACTCCTTCACCAAAGGGCCATTTGGGGAGCTACCGGAAACCCCAAGCCACAAGAAGCCTTTCATGGGGAACCTTCAAGGACAACTCGGGGAGGCAGGCAAGGGAACTAATGCTTCCTTAAACCATCATGTAAGCCTTATGAAGCCTTTTTGGCCCTTGCCAGGTCCTTGCGGATCATATTTAAGGCCCCCAATATAGCGGCTTGAATAAGTAGAATGGGGCTTTGGGGCCAATTATACTATAATTTTAGCAAGGCCCCCCCCCCCAAAAAAATAGTGTAGGTAATTATTTAAGCCCCTATATTGAGGCCCCCACCCCCCTCCCCTTAGCCCCATGGAGCCTCCTGAGTTTACAAGGGATGCTGTCTTCTGGGGATGCGACCATCATGACCGCCGGCACTTCCGGCTTCGGCTCCTGCAAACCGGAATCCCAAATACAGGATACAGGGGCCTGGGTACTTCCCAAGACTATTCCTTGATTGGAGTTCCTGCGTCTTTATACACCCCCCGCCCTTCGAAAAAATACCTATATTCAACATGATTCGACGCCGGAACTCTGTGTCCCTCACATCCAAAGCAGCAGAAGGCCCGCATGCTTCATGATGAGGCAGTGATTCAAGGACATAGGTTTTCAATGATGCAGGTGAAACCTAAAGAATTGTAGGGGATGACCCTGGGAAGAGTGAAGAGTTCTGGGATTATTAGCTGAACCGGCCACGACCTTTAGGCCCTTTGCCGGCCTCCGGCGGATCCACAGCTGGAACTGATTCAATTTTCACCTGGCAAGAGGTCCAACATCAATAACAACAGAGGCAACTACAAAGAAATAAATCAATAGTCCGCAAGTTCAAGTGCGCATACTGAAGGAAGTCGTGTTCACCTTTGAGGCTTTGAGGTGTTTCGGGTCAGGCACACATGATCAGAGAAAGTCGCAGGCGGAACGGATAAAGCTGACGCCCCTGCAAAGGCATTTGATGGGAGGGGGGCCTTGGGTGAAAGGAGACCCGAGAGCATACGTGTCCATACGCAAGCTGGGGGATGAGTTGGTGGATATCCATCCATCCATGCCGCATACACAATGATTACATACTTTAATGCCTGCCTGCATATCTTCACAGTCATCGATCCATCGATCCAGCGATCCATCCATCCCTCCAGCCACCTATGCATACACAGTGCATGCAAACATACATACATACGTACATACATAAATCTGCGTTACATGGGATATGGCAGTACGCTACGCTAGTTTTTACTTAATGTTAGAATGCACTACATAAACTAGCTACATACATGCGAGTGTTTGGCAATTCTACTTGCGATCTGTAAGTCGTTCCCCGTTGGTTGCATTGCCTCAAGGTCATAGAATTCTCCGACTACCTTTTCGATCTTGGGCATGGGACTGAAAAACAGCAAATCAAACCTCTCCATTAGCATCTCTAGATGTGGCGAGTGTCTAACTGACGCATGAATTCCAATGACCAAATGATTTTGAAGGCTTTCTGAAAGCTCCAAGCATGCGAACCACACTCTTTACACTCTGAAGGCTTAGCACCCGAAACCCCCATTCAGACTTAAACCAATGCCAACTCGAGGCAAGCGCTTAAAGCAACTAAGCTTCTGTGCAGCTGTGCCAGAAATCCACAACAGCCCGCTTCGAAAGGCACGAACATTTATAAAGTCTTGCATTCAGGCAGAAGCCCCCCTTCAAGCCCAACACACACGGAGCCTAACTGTTGTCTACTCACCTCGCCGGGCCCCTTTCTTCATCTCTCTTTAGCAACACAAAAACATACGGAGTTTGTCGGCTTGCAATTTCAATTTCCGCCAAACCCCACGGCGGAAAGCCTATCCTCCAAGAGGCGCTACCCAAAATCCGTTCTGTGGGGTTTAGGGCTTTCGGGTTGAAGCGCGTAGGCTTTAGGGGAGACAGACCCTAGCGAAGTTTCAGGTTTTAAGCCGGTTGCTGAAGGTGTAGGGAACCAAACCCAACATTCACTCACCAAAACCCCGAATAGAATGCCCACCACATGTGACTTAAGTTCCCACCCTCAAAGACATCCTCCCCCAAGCGCAAATCGCAATGCCGACGATGCCCCTATAATGTCCTGTACTGAGTAATAAACCCCATCCTAGTAGTGAAGGCCGCGTTCAGGGCTGACTGTGTAGGCTACTGAGCTTCTATGGTCCTACACTATCACGCACCCCAAAACCCGGCCCTCCTTCTTCGGGCCCATTTACTCAACTCAAAAAGTAACATATCCCAAATGGGAGCCCTTCTGGAGTCTTCATCCCTTTCCTTACCTTTCCTCCATTCCCTACTAACCAAAGGTAAGTTTCAGGAAGCCCTTGGGGAGCCCTTGGGACCTCCTCCTGGTCCTCTGCCATGGCTCCCGGGCAGCTTTCGCTGCACAGCTTCGGCGGGGGAAGGGCGTGTTCGCCCGTGCGCATGGCGCACGGAGGACTCACAAGGAGTTGCTTCTTTCACCGGCTTTTGCCAACTATGTGGTGGCAGTCGTCTTCATGCTAATCGTAATGAGTGATATTAATGGTAGCTAGAAGGTCTTTTTCCCGATGTGGGGCGCTGACGGCAAAACTGTCATGCTTGGTCTTTGCTAGGTTCTGCCTATCCGTGGGACCCAATTTCTCACTTGCCTAGGTGGGTGAAAGATGTGGAATCACTTTCTTTGCATCTGCTGTAGTCTTCTGGTCCACCTCCCCACGGGCCGGCGCTCAGGCCAACACGGCTGACCGAAGGCACTCTGAAAACATGTGAGAGAGTGATGCAACTGAAAAATCCTGAGAAATTCCTTGTGCCATTTGTTGGAACCAGACTCCAGACTCTGTAATTTCCCGAACCCTCAACTGCGGATGAAGAACTACTGTCGCTCCCACACATGTGAGGTTAAGGGCCGGCAATGAGCGCTGAAGTTATAGCCTTATGAGACTGGGCGTTTGGATAGGGCTTTTAATCTCTCTCTCTCTCTCTGTCTCTCTCGCTCTCTCTGACACATACAAACTAACACATATTTAATGATAGATGCACATACATACCTATATGTATCTGTCGGTCTTTCTACCCATCTTTATGTGTGCATACTGTATGTGTATCGACTATATTCTTACTATATTATTACAACTTAACTATATTAAACACATTATGCTGGCGCATAGTATTTCATTTGACTTTCACCCTGTGGAATGACCCGAATCCGACAAGTGAACCCAAGCTATGCCCCGAACACCTCCATTCTTACAAGGGCTCCTTACCATAATCTCGTTACAAACGTCCTTGTTTGGTGTTTAGGGTAGGGTTTTCGGGGTTTAGGATAGAATAACTAGAGCCTACAACCGGGCGCATAGTGTCTGCAGCTCGGATGATGCCCGTCCAAAAATTGCCTGCCTATGGTGAGGGAGCCTAACTTGATACGGAAACCTTGAAGTGGAGTTTAGGTTTACGTACGCTACCTCACGAAGGTAAGCTGCCACAAGAGACCTGGCCGCAAGGAGATTTATTGAATGAGAGAGATTTTTGTGTATCAATTCTAGACGAGTGCTTCAAATACATGGCATCTCACTCTGCCAGCAGCGCCCCGGATGATGGTGGCGGTGATAGATATTGTCATTGATGATTGAACAGCAAAACTGCAACCCTATGGCCCGCAAGCCTCTTGCTCAGGCCCCTTCAGTGTTTTCGTAGGTTTCGAGTCTTGGCGGCGGTGCATATAGCAAGGTGGACACAGCCTTTTCCGAAAAGCTGAGGTGGGAAGAAATGGAATGAAAAAGTACCTGCCACATTTTGTTAACCAGCTCTTAAGTAGCTAAAACCCTTTCAATAAAAGAGATGGTCACCACAGAAAGAACAATCGAGGATTAGGGTAAGCCCTGAAGCCCTGAACCTCGAAGGACCCCCAAAGAAGCGCTGACCCCTAATCCCTACATAGTCCCTTCTTTGGCCCTCAGAACGCCCCCGCCCCCCCCAGCCATCGCACAAGAACTTCCCAGAAGCAGGTCGGACTTGCTTGGCCGGGATGAAGCGTCCGACCTTGGCTCAAGGCTTTAGGGCTCAGCGTAATGGGGTCCACAGCATCTTGTGGTTACGGGTCGCGGGGTCTCGTGCTTACAGGTTTTTAAAGTCTGTGGCTTTAGGGTTTAGGCTTCAAGGGTTCAGGGCGTCAAGGGTGTAGCTGTTTAGGTTTACCGTCGGTTTACCCGTAACCCACGAAGCTTACATCTTGAAAGCTCCTGATCATGTCATAACCCCTTTAAAGCCCCTACTGGGCTTTGAATGCACGAGTGGCTGTTCAGGATACAACGACATTATTCTAAGCGCGCCAAGGACGAGAGGCGACAAGATGAACACTTACCTGCTACTGTGATTATGGGTATTAGGGCTCCTATGTGTCAAGGGCTACTGCTACTATGATACTTAGTATATGAACCCAAGGTGACGACGGTGTTTGACATTCTGAGTTTGCCTTTCATGTGTGCTTACATTCTCGCGTATTCACATGGAGAACACGGTCACCAGAAGGTAGGGTTTTGGGGCCAATATATTATAATCATAATCAGGAATCCCCCAATAGTATAGGCAATTGTCAAGGCTCCGATAGTACTCAGTTCCCGAAGATGCCTCCCAGTGGCAAAGCTGCGCGAAGCGACTTCTGTGAGCGCAGGGATCGGAGGGAGGATGTGGCGACGACCTCCTCACCGGGAACCTTCAAGGTGGTTGGTTTAGGGTTTAGGGTTTAGGGGGCCGAAGGTCATTTTTGTAGGCTTAAATGCTCAAGTTTCGGGTGCGGGGTTTTTGTTGTTTTTTCTTGAGACTCTTTTCGTCGAGGTATCTTTCTTCAGCACCCTAGTTCACAACCCCTGCGTAGATGGCCCGAACACCGAGGACTAATGGAATCTAAATCCTGGGTTCTGGGGCTCGGGGACTAGGGCGCAAGGGCCCGCCTGAAAGACCCCGTAGGGGAGTCGCTTGGATGGTTCAGGGTAAGGGCGCGGGGCCTCTGGCCAGTTGGGGTTGCGAACTAAAGGACCCCGGATTATGAAGGCCTCCCTACTTTGAAAAGGATTAGACTAGGGCCTAGGGCTCCTACTGTTCAGGAGCGCAAATACGCCCTGAACCTTAAACTTCAGTGAACGGGGAGTGAACTGAAAAGGATTACAATAGCGATCCTAACATGAAGGCCTCATGGGGATTGTTAAGAAAGGGATCTACATTGCTGCTCAACATTCCTACAGAAAACCCTTAGCCCCTATAAACCAAGGTTAAATCAAAAGGGGGGTCTGCATGAATCCACAACACCACCCTGGCCCTGCAACCTGCAAACATAGCTAGAACATCTCACACACACACACACACGCACAGACACCACGCAAGTCTCGTCGGTCTTGTCATCAATATGTATAAACACAGTACTACGCATATCAGCAACAATACTTGTACTAATGAGCAGCAACAATAGTAATCCTAACTGTTTCTAGAATCTTGAGTCCATTCAGCTTGAAGCTGAGTACTTAAGCAACGGCTGTGCCTCCAGCGCCTGACTCTTCGCCGCCGTGAGGCCGGCCACATAGTCCTTTGCAACTTGCCTCGCCTCCGCAGCACGGTTGAAACGTCAAACCCGAAGCCGGTCCCGGGAAGACCGGCCCCAATGAACATTCAAGAGCACTTCCATCAGTTATGTGCCACTGCTTTCTATGGTTGGCTCTGTGGGAAGTCTAGGAAGGCATTGAGAAGGAGCGCAGAGCCCAAATCGCGTGGGTCAGGCCCTAATCCCAGAACCCAAGCTCTGACCCCGAAACCGCGACTGACGCAAACACTAAACTCGCTGTCCCTAGCCCTAGACCAACAGAGATGTCGCACACGTACTAGATCTGTAGTCTTTTGATGGTTATGCTGTTATTACTGTTTCGGGAGACAGCCTCCGATGTCTCACTGTTTATCAGCCGATGCTAGCACCTCTCAGGGTTTTTGGTAAAGCGAATGGCTACGGCCGAGGCCTAAGCCCTGGAGCCCCTCCCAGCCTTCTTGTGCTTCCAGAGCACCACCTTCCAGAGACTTCTTTGCGAAACGCGGCTGCAGTAAGCTGCCACCATTGCCTGGGTAAGACGCCGACATGTCGATAGCAACACAAAGCTGTGACCACGAAGTTTGTTGAAATGCTCAGCGCTACTTGGCAGTAACAGTCTATAATAGGGCGACTGTTAAGGGCCTTGTAGAACTATATTCTGAATATTATTCCACTGTCACTCGGGGGGAGGGGGCAGTAGCCAAGTTTTAGTCGGCCTGCTTTGTAGCTTC
Source organism: Symbiodinium sp. clade A Y106 (assembly GCA_003297005.1). Lineage (NCBI taxonomy): Eukaryota > Dinophyceae > Suessiales > Symbiodiniaceae > Symbiodinium > Symbiodinium sp. clade A. The sequence goes on along the minus strand of BGNK01000678.1, from coordinate 149,872 downwards.
CACAAACTCCTCTTTTGACCAAAACAACCAAAGCCCAAGACATGTCAGGTCCCTGAATCTTGCAGTGTGTCCCAAATTGAACCCTAAACCCTCCTTATACCAGACGCCTAAACCTGCTTACAATACCAATGAAGCCCGCCCGTTGCCACCCTCGACACCCCCTAAAGCCTAAATCCAAAAAATCCCTAAACCGGCCCTAAACCCTAACCCCGAAATCCTAAACCCAAACACAAACCCCCCTAAACCCCAAATCCCTAACATAGAGGCCTCAATCCATTATACTATAATTATAATAAGGAACACCCAAAATAGTATAGGTAATTATTAAGGCCCCTACATTATAGTACCCTTATTAGATCCCTTATAGTCCCCTTTGAAGGAACCCTGGGGCCCAAAATAGTATAGGCAATTATGAAGGTCCCAAATCCTAAACCGACGCCTCTTCCGGCATCTGCTCGCCCTTTCTTCCGGGACCTGCCGAATCGCTTTCTTCGAGCCTCACAGGGAGCTCGCGTGCCCCCAGGGTGCAGCAAAGAAGGGACTTCATGGGCCCTAAACTCTAATAGGGACTTGAAGGGCACTATACCTGGAGCTTTAAGCGGCCTAGCCAAGAAGGGTTTCAGGGTTGTGTTTAGTGCTCTGGGGTTATTTGAGGATAAGGGTTTCGGGGTTCAGGGGGCTGAGAATTGATGGAGGATAGCGGTTTCATGCTGTTGCATTTTGAAGGCTTTGTGGATGTGGGATTTACAACCTACAGGGGGTTTGTGAATGACGGCTTCAGGGTTTGGGGCTGAAGTTTTTTGGTGTTTTTTGGGCATCTGCAGGGAGGGCAAAGTCTTCCTGCAGAAGAGTTTCAGGTGCGGGCTTTAGGGGTTCTGTGTGGCCAGGGTCACGCATTGGGTGCAAAACCTATGTTGTGCTTCCTTAGGAAGCTGATGAACTACTTACAGCAACTACATTCCGGTGGTCAAGTAATACAAGCCGGCTTAACAGTTAGAACAGGGCTTTGGCAATTGGGGTATATTATACTGTAGTTGTGTGGGGGAAACTTTGCAACGCAAGCTCTTGAGATGATGTGTTCCAAAAGCGGTCTCGTAAACCTTCGACTGTAAAAGCCTTAACCCGACGCCGGCACTGATGCAGGCACCTCGTGGCACGCTCTTGCCTCAGGTGCGATGCTTCTATGGGAGAATCCTACAGGTTTTGCGGCCGGACACTGCCGAGGAGTGCCTGCACTTGTCCTCTTATGGTTATGTTGCTCTGATCCCCCATGACGAGGACGAGGACACTTCAGAATTCGGAAACATTAAATTCTCTCCCTCATAGCGCATCCTGAGCCGTAAGCTTGGCAACTGCACTAGATCCTGTGTGCCAGCTGGAGCAAGCATTGCAACGAGAAACAGTTTTCAGGTTTCCTCTATAATCTCAGACGCGTTCCTCGTTTGAGGGATTTGCGGCTCTGGCAACTGGGGCTCTAGGCAGGGGGGAAGGCCATACCCTACCCGGCATCCCATCCTAAACCCTGCGCACCCGAAATCCTGAAGTGCAAGCCCCTTTGACACACCACAAAAGCAAATGACGCCTTATGTATGCCTCTACCATAGTAAGCCGGAAACATGGTTGCCGTAAGGAAAACCCGGTAAGGTTTAAAGGCTAAACCTTAACAGTACTCAGGGGACTACAGCAAGCCGTAAAGCATGACACCTAAGTACTAATCTAGACCATAGAAATCCCCATTTTGGGCCGTATCATCACCGCTGTTCTTATTATTGTATTATTAGCACGATTACTGATTACTAGCATCTGAGGGGGCTTCTCATCAAGGGGTCTACAGAACGCCCGAAGCCCGAAAGCAGTGAATCGCTGGCCAAGCCACTCCAAGGTCTCGACTTCCGCCTCCAAGTTTTTCTCCTTCGAAGCTTGCGGTAGGGGGTTTAGGTCAGTTCAGTTAGGTGTGGAGGGTTATAAGCCCCAAAAAGTGTACACTTTCAGTTTTATACTGGGTAATATTTTCCCAAAGAGTGTAAAGTGTATCCACTCAGCTACTAAGTTCAGGTGATTATACGGGTTCAGGGTTTTCGTGCGTAGGGGCTCAGAGTCTGGAGTCTTGGGCTTTAGTGGTTGATTCTTTAAGGGTTCATCAGTTCTGTCCTCCAGTCCCCTTGAAGCAAGAAATGCGTGCTGTACAGAATCCTTTTTGAAAGAAACCACACCCGAAAGCAGGAACAAAGTAAAGAACTACTCAAGAACCTTGAAGATCTGGCCTTTGGGCTTGATGCTCGCGCCCCAAGCCCTCAACCCTAAGCCGCAAACCCCTAGGCCCTAAATGCCGCGGCTCGCGGTTGGCAAACAAGTTCGGAGGAAGTCTAACCATGAAAGCTCCTCTGTCTCACCCAGCTGGATGTCGAGATTGAGCTGGGCCCTGGGGAGATGCAAGGGCTCACAAGGAAGGGCGTACTACAGGGGCCTGAATAATTAGAATAGGGTTTTGCTTCCCATTATACTATAATTATAACGAGGAACCCTATATTGCCGCATAAACGGTTGTCCGGTCAAGATACGAAAAGCTTGAAACCCTGCCCTATAATGGCATTCTCGAAAGCCATTGAACCCTAAACGGGTACGGCAGCGATTACCGCAATGGTCATGGCAATACAGCAGCGGCTGCTGCTGCTGCTGCTACTGCTGCTGCTGCTGCTACTGCTGCTGCCACTGCTACTGCTACTAGTCATCACAACGATCACCCTTACCACCTGACCTGTAGCCACCGACACTTTCAAGCTAAGGCTCAATGCTTCTTCGATCTCCTTGGCACAGCACGAATGCCATTTCCCGGGAAGCATAAATTGTTCTGAGGCTTCCGGCCTTTGGCTTTAGAGTTCGGGTTTGTGTGTCTTGGGGGTTTGGGAATAGTTTTTTGCTTGCATTCGGCTCATTGGGGGTCTTCTAGGAGTCAGAGCTTAGGGTTTCATTATGGGGCCTGATCTGTAATGAAAGAAAGGAACCTGATGTGCAGCTCGAAAGTCTGCAAACAAAGCTGGCAATCGAGAGTGCCTGTAGACATCACTGACAGTGGGGGCGGTGGTAAATCTGGGGTCCTCTTCTAGGCCACCCACCTACCTAAGCCCTACATAGATAGTTCATTCTTCTAGAGGCCAGTGTATTGATGGTTTTTCTAGCCCTCGAATGTTCGCGGGAACCACTCGTCACCCTTGTTTCTTCAATCCCTACACCAGAAACTTGTCCAAAGCGGTGAGGTAACCTCGGCTCGGAATCCTTCGGTGGACACAGGAGGCCCACTTTGGTTCTGTAGGCCTTTGGGTTTCGGGCGTGGTGGTCATAGTGGTTCCTGCAGATCTACAACCAGAACCCCTGCTGCTGCTCGTGCACCTCGTCTTGAGTAGCTTCAGGGGGGTTTCTGCGGTGATGCTAACACCTGCCCCGGAATATTTAACCGCCCCTCCAGCCCTCATTAAAATAATTGCTGCAAATCTGCTGTAGTCGGCAAACCAGCCAGGCTCAGGGGTTCGGGGGTTTTCAATGTGGGACGAGTGGGTAGAATTGGGCATTGCGGAAATCCTGCAAGCTGTCGGCTGCCAAAATGCGGCAAGCCGTGATCGCACAGCCAGATCCTTCTCCAATCGGTCCGACCTCTGTTTCACAATGAAAGGGATCCTTAAAGGGGTCTTTAAGGGATCTATAGTACTAGTAGGGTTCTATAATAGGTGTCGGAGTTGAGATAGGAAGGCTTCATGAAACCGTGCTCTGTCTTCAGGCCCGAAACCGTAGGAACCGTAATGAGGCTTTCTCGTGACTGCTCTTCACGGTGAGCATGCGCAATGTGCAGCTTCGCTGTTATGGGTAGGTATTCTCTAACATGAAGGTCTCTTCCTCCCAACATCTCTCATCCTCCTTTTGCATAAACATTTAGGATTCAGGAATGCACCCACACTCGCAAACGTCTGCCTGCAGCGTCCGTCCCCACACTCACATCGACGGGCATATGTATAGGTGCACGAAAAATACGTATGTGCACAAAAGAAGCACAGATAGGAGCATGAATAAACAGCCGCGCACATGTAAAAATGCAAATACATAAAAAATAATTACCTAAATGCAAACTGCAGTAATCTTTACATAATTTTTGTATACACACAAATAACCATAGACGCATGTGTGTGTGCGCGTGTGTATGTACACATGCATGTGCGTGCGTGCAGCGTGAGCAAGTACACGCATGCGTGCACATGCGCAAATTATGTCAACCTCGCGAGCTTTGGAGGAGCAACAAAGGTGCCTCAATGATACGAACAGTGTGCCTTGGGGTATGCTATAGCGTAATTCTAGGTGGGGAGGATCAGGGGATCGGCAGTAGTACCAGGGTTTCAATGTGCACTTAGGGTTTGCATCTAGGCGCCAAAAAACAGCGGGATATCGGGTTTACGGTCCCCAAACACTAAATCCCCAGATCTCCCAAACCCTAACCTCCAAGCCAAACCCTAAACTTAGTTGCTGAGTTCACAAGCCCCCAAAAGTGTACACTTTCAGTTTTATAGTGCATATTATTATCCCAAAAAGTGTAAAGTGTATCCACTCAGCTACTAAGTAAACCCTAAACCCCAAAAACCCTGGACCCTAAACCCTTCGGTCATGTCAAGAAATCTGGAAGGCTTCTTGACTGTGGGGCCTCCCCAGCCCCGGCTGCCGGGTTCCCAGGCCTGCCCCTCCTTCTTTACGTTTTGATTATGGCTTAGGGATTATGGTTTAGTGCTTGGAGCTTTCAGTTTAGGGATTTGGGCGTTGGGTATTCGCTCAGCTCCCAAGTAGCCCGGGAGTGATCTGACGGGAGAAGCTCGTTTGCCGAGAGGACTGCCGAGATGAAGTCCGGATATTGGAAAGCTTGGACTTCCTGGGCCATGTGTTCTGTTAGGCTGAGCATTTTGGGAGTTCAGGGTTTCATGAGAGTTTACGGTTTAGGGTTGTTGGGCTTCAGGGTTTAATGAGAGGGTTGATTTTGGTTTACGGTTTAGGGTTCGGATTTAGGTCGGGTTCAGGGTTTGTGGCTGCGGGTTTCGAGTTCAGGGTTAGGGCTTGGTGGGGTTAGGGGTAGATGTTGCAGGCCTCCAATATGGGGGTGGGTGAAGAAGATGGGGCTTCCCCTTGGGTCGTATTCTGAGCTTTTTCGGATTCTATAGATAGTTAAGTTATAGCTTTAACGGCTCCCAAGGAGTTCTGGGTATCTCGAACAGACAGCATACTGCGGACATGAAGAGGTATCACAAATTGACACCCAGCTTCTGTCGCCCAGTGCTTCCACCACTCACAGTCTGTCCAACCTCCTCGCAGAGGGCAAGCAACTGAAATCACTTCAGATCCATTCCGAACCAGAGTCCTCTTAAAGGGGGTGTCATAGCCTCTTGTGCTGAGCCATGTACTCGTGCTTCAACTAGGAAATCCATCAACCACCGACCCTGAACCTAGGGGCCTAGGGACAGGCACGCCGCGAACACCTCCAACAGGCGCGGCCAGACTCCCGAAGAGCTTCAATTATTCAAAGACAGCACCTCCCCAACCCGGGAATCTCCAAACTGAGCCCCAAGACTCTTTGAACTCTTGAGCCAGGAATACACCCCTAGTCTTGGCTCTTAGCCCGAAGGCCTAAGATCCATATCCTCGAATTAAACCCTAGGCTCAAGGCTGAAACCCGAAGCCCGAAGCCATGAACCATCCCCAACAAAAGGGAAGAAAGCCGATAAAAACCCAAGGCGGAATCCCAGAAGCCACACGATTTCTAACAACCCCGTGGGTTAAAGTAGTTATGATAAACATGAGAAGTGATCCCTAAACAATTCGGGCTCCTTCTCGGAGAGAGCGGCGCCCATGGAGGGCAGATGGCCAATGTCTGCTTCAGATGGGGCCTTCCTGAGGAGCGCCCCAACCCGCCCAATAAACGACCTAAGCATATGATCGGCTAATATTATATACAACAATACTATTTTTTGCTATTATTCTTATCAGCATAATTTTTTTTATTGTTATCATCATTATTATTGTATATATATATATAAGCCCTAAACCCAGTTTTCCTAGGAGCACCCAAAAAAGGAAGCTGAACATAGCTTTTTCTGAGCTGAAGGCTAGAAGGGTATAGGTTTAAGTCGCTGCTGCTTCTGAGGCTCTTTGGGTCCTCTTTCCCTCCTGTACTATCGGGTTGAGGGGTTCAGGGTTTGGTTCAGAGTTTAGGGCTTATGGGGTTTAGGGGTTTCCGGGCATCGCTGAGGGTTTTCATGGCTCGGGGGAGTATGGGTTGAGCGGTGTCTAACGCAAAGGGTCCGAGTCCAGGGGCTAAGGGTTCCCGGACCCATGTAGTACCACAGAAAGCCTGGTGTTCTCCCACACCCGCCCCGAATGTCTGAACAACCTTGTTGATTCCTGTTTTGGGCGTAGGGCGAGGTGCGCCTGGAGGCAGGCAGATGCATAGTCGGGGGTGCTGGCTTGCTATGAACCTCTTAGTTGCTGAGTTCATACGCTTTTTAGTTTTATAGTGGGTGATATTATCCCCCAAAAGTGTGAAATGTATCCACTCAGCTACTAAGATCTCGTGAGGCAACCCAAAACCCCAACCTTGACCCTGAACCCTGCAGCCCACGAGGCATCCTCCCTGAGACTCGAAACCCTGAAGCCCTAGACTCAAACCGTAAACCATAAGCCCTGAAGCCTAAGTCTGATTTCAGACCATGCAATCCCATCTCCACACCAAACACAAAGGAGTTGAAAGCCCTGATTGGAATATAAGTCAGCAGAAGTGGCGATCCCTGCTGCGATGCCTCTTGCGTCAGCCGCTTGAACTCATTCATCCTTGGAGGGCCAATATTCCAACAGCTTCTGCGCGAGGCTATCCGGATTGGGCTTGGGGGCTTTTGGAATATTAACAGGTATACAGGGCTGGGGTTGTGAGGCTTTTTGGGCTTGGGCTAAGGATTTTTGCTTTTATGCGTCAAGAACTTCGAGGGTTTCGGGATTGGGGTTCGAGGGCTTTAAGCTGCTCAGTCTCCGCGGAATTCGGTGGTTCTTGGAGTTTCGGCGCTCGCACTCGGACAATCCAGGCGAGGCATGTGGTCATGAGTTGAATCTGTGAAACAACTTGATGCGGCTGAAGCTGATGGGGAAAGGGCTGTCATACACAAACATAATCCCACACAACTACGACCCTACAACAGCACGAAAGGTCCCTTTCCTGCCAAGGGTTGAGGTCTCCTTCGGATTGTTTTGGGGGTTATGCTAGCTCGAAGAAGTAAAAGCTCATCACTTCTTCGACTGCTCAGACGGGGAAGGTAGGTTCGTGTTTTCTACCCGAGGGTCCCAACTGAAGGATCCTCAATTACGAATAAAACCACAAAAAAATATATAGGTGTCGAACGACGCTCCTGATCTTAAAGGGTTCAGCAGCAAGGCTATAACGTCTTAAAGCAACCACACAGCCTTAGGCAGCATGGTCTTTGGCCGCAGCAGAATTCACCTATGAGTCTGCAGCACCTTTGGGTAACTTGAGGTCGTAGGGTTCCGAGACGCAGAAACACAAACAGCTGTTTCACCCTCCAAGTTTTGCAGGCACTGTCAGAAGTCCAAACCTAGAACCTGCAATCGCTGACGCCCGGCCCAGCTGCCCCACTGCGAACAGTGCCGCGATGTGCTCAGCCTTTGAAGGCAGCAAACTCCTCGGCCGTGGCATAGGACGTCTGTGTGCCCTTCCCGGTCACGCTGTGGGACGCGTACTGGATGGCCTCGCCGATGGCGGCCTCAACGCTCACGCCCTTCGCCATCTGCGCCGCGAAACAGCCGATGAAGGCATCTCCCGCACCGGTGGTGTCAACCGCCGCCACGCTGGGCGCGCCGATGTGCTGGCGCTCTTCGCCGTGCATCCACAAGGCGCCCTTGTCGCCTAGGGTTACGATCAAGTTCTTCAGGCCACGTGCCAGCAGCGAGGATGCAGCCGCAGCAATCTCGTCGTCGTTGCCGACGGGCATGCCGGTGAGGATTTCGAGTTCGGTTTCATTTGGCACGAAGAAGTCGCAGCGGCACGCGCGGTCGATGTCCAGTTCCGTGCTTGCCGGCGCCGGATTAAGGAGCACGGGGATGCCATGTTCATTTCCGAAGTCGATCGCCGCATAGACTGTCTCCAGGGGTATCTCAAGCTGGAGGATGATCATCGCACACTTCGACAGGCGCTCGCCGGCCGCGGCAATGTCCGCGGGCCTCAGGTGCATGTTCGCCCCGGGAATGATGAGGATGCGATTCTGCGAGTCTGCATCGACCCAAATCGGCGCAACGCCGCTGGAGACGCCGGGCACCTTGCTCACGAATTCGGTGCTCACGCCGTGCTTCCGGAAATTCGCCAGCGTGTTCTCGGCGAAGGCATCGTCGCCGACGCGGGCCATCATCAGCAGCGACGCACCGAGCCTTGAGGCGGCCACAGCCTGGTTGGCGCCTTTGCCCCCACAGCCCATGGCAAAGTCCTTGGCCAGCAACGTCTCGCCGGCCTTGGGGATGCTGTCGGTGTAAGCGATCAAATCGACCATGCAGGAGCCGATGACGGCGATTTCCCTGGCCATGGCTGCGAGTTCTTTTCTTGGAGCGCGACCCTGTAGCACTGTGTAGCACTATGTAGCAGAGCCTACACCGACCTTCCTTCCTTACCAGTCCAGGAGCTCATGCGACCGATCGAGCCGTGGAGGCAGCAGGAACCTTGATCCAGGCGCTCCTCGGCAAGCAATCTGAACAACCGGAACACCCCATACCCTACGTCCCTTGACCCCTGTGCTTTCTGCGACTACACCCGACAATGAAAGCTCTACCCTAGTTCCTTCAACCGAAGCCTCCGCCTCCCCACCGGAAGATTCTGAGATCGCCGCAAGTCCTTTTGCTTCTTCCGTCGAGCTTGCTGGTCCTGGTTCTTGAGATTTCACGGCTCTTTGTTGCGCTGGTTTAGGGCTTCGGAGCTTAGTTTCGTTCACTGAGGGCTCTTGGATTCGGGCACCATAGGTCCTTGCTGGAATCCGCACCCCTCACTCAAAGCACCTCAGCAGGCACGCGGAACTCCTCGCGACATGAAACCTGTCGACTGTGCAGAGGTAGGGATTATCCCAACAGGATCCTCCAGATAGACTCACGGTTTTCTGTGGTTTCATCAAAGTTTTCTTGTCCCAGCAGGTTGACCGGTTCCTGGGTTTATACCAAGGCGCAACATGCTGAACGTTTCCTGGATCTACATACCTTACGCCTTGCCCAAGGCCAGAGAAACATACTCGCCTCTTCAAACGAAAAGCTCACGTTTGGCGTTCATGTTGGAGGACCGAAAAGGCGGACTGGTAGACATGGCGACCACTCTGAACGACACGCCCGAACCCCAGGGCGTAAGCCTTACTCAGAAAACAATGAAACCAAAACCTCATCACAAGCGATGGAACCCTAAGCCCCTGGAGCCCTCAACCCTAAACTCTTAACACCGAAACCCCCCAAGCCCCAACCTTTGAAAACCCAAACCCTATCAACTCTAAACCCGAACGGATCCGGTCCTTCACCAGCTTTGCGACATGGAGACGATGCCTGGGGTAAGCGCATACACTTGGGGCCTTATACTTAGAATGTGGCTTTTGGAGGTATAGTATAGTATAGCCATATTCAGGAACCCCAGGAACAAATTTTACGTACCTTTTAGAGGCATCCATTGTGGATGGGCCTCCTTGGGTTCTAGTAGGGAGTGGCTTGGATAAGTGATAAGCTGACCTTTGGTTAGTCGGGAATGGAGGAATGGGGTACAATTATCAATGCTATTACTACCATTCATCAAGCATTCCCTACTAACGAAAGGTAAGTAAGGCTTTTTCCAAGCAACGGCTTGGGAGTTGTCAAGCAGCTGTCACACCGGAGAACCTAGACGTTTGGACGTGATGAGTCGGGATGCTAGTTATTTAGAACCTAGACGGGGTTTCCAAAATCCATTCAGGCACCCTAACTTCTATAGACCCTGCATGCAGGCTGCGCACAACAAGGACCTCCGCCGCAAAAAAGTAGCTCAAATCATCAGGAACCTTTGGAATGACCTATACCCCAAGCACATCTAAGCACTATGAGTAGCAAGGCCTTGATCCAAGCAACTCTACACCGTAACCCTACGCCCTAAATCCGTTTTTCAGCTCGGACTCCGTGGCCCCTAAACCACTTAAGGCCTAAAGCCCCTGTAAACCCCTGCACCCACCCGCTGAACACGCTGAAAACCCTGAATCCCAACTCCCTGAACCCGAACACTCAGAGAGAACTTTCGGGCACAGGCGCTGCAGCGTCTTGCGGGTGGCTGCTTGCAGCTCCTCTGCTTGCCTGACAGAGGTTTGAGTTTAGGGTGGATTGAATCAATGCTCTTTCTTGCATATGTGTGCGGGAAGATTTCATTCTTAGGGACAGCGCCCGGAAAGCATCATCACATTGGCACAGTGCTGGTTGAGAAATGAGTGTAGGGGCATGGTCTTCGACCGGCTTGCAGCAAAGCGCGCCAAACCCTGAAGCTTGTTGACTTGGTGAGGGCTTGGCAAAAGCTTCTTTTGATCCTTCGGCGAGCTGCTCAAACCAATGCCTGTCTCCCGGGCCAAGCAGAACTTGAACTGTACAATACATTATGACTGACATTCTTCTTATTCTCCTCTTACTGTTGATGTTAATTGTGATTTTTTAGTCAAACGCTACTCTGTGTCTCTGCTTCAAAGTGTGCGACGTTAGGTTCGACCCCTTCCCCTCCCGTACTAAAAAAAATGCCCCACATGCCCCAAACCCTGAACTCCTCCTTCTTCCCCCGTTTGCGGACTTAAGGGACCCTGGCAGAGCCAAGAAGCGCAGCTTCGGCCATGAGGTCGCCCATGCGCCTCGGAGCAAAGAAAGCCAGCGGAGCAACTCAACACCGAAAATGCCAGAAGCTACCCGCCCCCCCNCACCCCCCCAACACCCCCCAAGCACACACGAAGCCACACAAACAAACAAACCAACCAAGCAACAAACAAGCAAACACACACACACACACACACACACAAAACCACACAACCATGTGAACAAGTTTGTCCTGCTGCTTAGGGGCCATGCGTCACCAGAAGCATCTCCGCCCTGCTCTGCGATCCTGACAAAAACCGAGTTTCACGAATGCCTCACATGGCTTTGGAGTTAAGCGGTACAGGGTGTAACCAGGCTTTCAACGTTTCACAAGTTTGCAAGGTATACTTGAAGAACGGTCGAATAAAATCTAATTAGAGAGCTTGCTCTTATGTGATTCCGGTCTATTCCCCAATCGTTGGGCTGGTTGCAGTCAGAGGGCCCAGAGGTTCATGACTTTGTGTCAGGGAACCATTGCAAGCGCAAGCATAGAGACGTTGATATAACTACCCTCCCAGAAGGGAGCCCTTCATGTCAGCCAAGTATCAAAGCTTTTAGAGCCTCGTATAGAATTAGGGGATATTAGGGGTATGGGCTCTCGGAGTTGCACACTGGCTCCTGGAGATGCGGTCCCGAAGTGCTTGGATTCGGCCGGCGAGCTCCTGTCTTCTGTTTTTCTTGGTGTGTGTGTGTGCGTGTGGCTGAGGGTTCAGGTGTTTAAGGGGGGAAGGGGGGTCGGTTACGATTTGGCACCCAGGCACGTCGGGTCCGGAATTGTGGGGTTCTTCTCATCAGAGTCTGTGGGTTGGGTGCTGTAAGGTTTGCAGCTGCGCGCTTGTAGGGCAAGGGTTGCGCAGTCTGTGGCGTTCCATTTATCGGCTTAGTTGCTGAGTCCACAAGCCCCAAAAAGCGTACACTTTCAGTTTTATAGTGCATTATCCCAAAAAGTGTAAAGTGCATCCACTCAGCTACTAAGTAAACCTTAGGCTAGCCTAAAACCTGAAACCCTGGAGCCCTAAATACCCCAGCCTAAGCTGAACCCTCGACTTCTCGCAAACCCCGAAGCCTGAAAGGAACTCAGACTCTAAACAGCGAGCATAAGGCCAACTCTGGGCTGCATCCCCCTTCCTCGCTTTCGTTCTCCAGGTTTGCGGCCTCTTCTTCCTGCGCCTGTCTTTGCTTAGGGCTCCAAGGGTTTCAATTATGCCTCCACTTGGGTTGTGGTTTCTCTAGGGTGCATTCGAAGGATCAACGGACCTACTAAGTATGGTGTTAGCTAGGGCAACTACACTTGTAGCTTATGGCGCAAGACTCCAAACTAAGGTACTTGGAACTATCCTCGCATCTGTACATTCATGAGAGTTAACGGAGACGCCCAGTTAGCGCTGCAACACGCTATGGTCTTGAGGTAGACAGTACACTTCCCTCGGGACCTTTGATGGGCTTCCAAGCTTTCGAGTGAAGGCTCTTGCGGCTCTTGACTTTCGGGGGTCTTTGTTAGATGCATCTCGGGGCTCATTGCCCAGACTTGGGGGGGATCGTAGTTAAGGATCCTGTTACCCACCACCTGTCTATCCATCTGTATAAGTCTTTGTAAATATACATGTGCACACATACGGTATAAGTTGTGTCCATCAGCCCTATGACAAGGATCCGATCTCACTGTTGGGGTTTCATGGGCTCTTAGTGGGGTTTACGCGGGAGTGTGCAAAGGCTTAGCTTTGGCCTGCGGCGACAAGACCGAACATTGAGAGACCGGATCAGCTTTCCAGTATAAGCCAGAAAGTTGGAACTTAAGCTAAAATATGAGACCAATCATTCAAAACGAATGTTCCAACTTTCTGACGTTAATCGTAGAAATACCGTTGTCGCAGGGGCCATTACTCAAGGCCCACATGTTCCAAGAGTCCCCGATCCTCCAAGTACTCTAGGCGTCTTAATAACTACAATAGTGTTTTGGGGTATATTATACTATAACCATAATAAGGAACAACTATAATAAGGAACCCCTACAATAGTTTAGGTTTAGGTAGTTATTTAAGCCCCTATAGTATCCCCAATTTTGTTATCCCTGGTCCTTTGCCCGGCTGGCCGTGGTCAAGCAAGTTTAGACTGTATGTATTATTACTATTCTTACTATTAGTAGCATTTGATGAATGAACTCCCTTTCTTCCAAGGGCCTTAATGTAATCATTCGGGGAGCGTGGTAGGAGGCTGATTCTGAATGAAGGGTTTACAGGACTGCAGAGTCAGAATTTATGCTGACACGGGAGTCAGCTTGTGACCCCGGCGAGAGGGAGTACTGTAATGGCCTTAGTGATTAAACTGGTTTTGCGATATGTTGCGGTATTAGTATAATAAGGAATCCTGAAAAGAGTAAAGAAGCTAATTTCCACCCCTAATAATGCCCACCTTCGAACTGGAACCGATGTGAAGAGCACACACTTCAATGACAGAAACAAGCCAAAATGGAAGTTGTTCAGAATTGTTTTGCTGAACACTGACTGGACAAGTAGTATTACTAAGACCATCATTACTTCTACTATTGTTACCCGGATGGCTACTGTGACTAACCGACTTTTTTGATTATTCTTGCTATGGTTCCTTTTCCATTACAATTACTATAATTAAATGCTGTAATGGTACCTATTGGCATTGCTTCCAATAATATTACTTTCTGAAACATTATCGTGATTATTGTTGTTAGTATTGTCATCATGTTTTTACTAAGACCCAAGGTGCCTCCACCGTACCGACATATATCTAGGGTTGTGATGCCGGGGATCGCAAACGAGGGCTCCGGACTTTGCACAGACAAGGCGGGCACGAAACCTGCATCCCAAACCCACAGCCCCCTGCCCGACCTTGCGTTCAGCTTCCAATCCTCAGGCACTTCAATGTCACAGGCTTGTACATCTCGGAAGGGGTCGTCGTCCTTCAATCCCTCTGGGCGGATTTAGTCATCACGGGTCGACATGACCCAAAACGGATGTATAGGGCACGGTGACAAAATGCGGACAGCGATTTCAGATTGTAGCTCCGAGCGGTTGGCTTCAGGGTTTCATTGTAGTACCTGTACACGGCTTTAACAGAGGTACGTGTTCCGTCTGAGAGTTGAGAGCCGGCGGTTGCATGACACCCGACCGTGGTCCGACCAACCCAGATGAGCACACAAACACACACACACACACACGCACACGCACACGCACACGCACACGCACACGCACGCGCACGCGCACGCGCACGCGCACGCGCACACGCACACGCACACGCACGAACGCACATGCACGCACGCGCGTGCGCGCGTGTACGCAGCCGGCGCACGCACAGGCATGCACGCACATGCACGCACATGGCATGCACACGCACACACGCACATGCATGCACGCACGCACATGCAGGCACGCACATGCAGGCACGCACATGCATGCACGCAGATGCACTCACGCACATACATGCACGCACGCACGCACATGCACGTACACAAGCGGCACCAAGAGCACAAAAACTAAGAGCACATGCGCAGGAACATCTGTGTGTATAGACGTTGATGCACGCGCAGAGCTGTATGCACAAGCTGCACGTGAAAGGCACAAGCACGGCAACTTTCGTTCTGGACGGCAGTTGGGCACGTAGCTGAGCTTTAGATTGCATGGCTGGAAAATGTGAGATTGTGTTTTACTTGCTAGAGGCACAATATGATGCAGATCAAGACGAACAAATCAGCGTGGAAGAGCTCCTGCTTGCCCTAGGCCTCCAATGCAATAGTGTCATGGACCCGCTGTTCTGCCGAGTCCTCGTCCTTTCCAGGTGGTGGTCCCGGCCCCGACTCAGGTCCTGAAAAGGGCCCTGGAGGTCCTGAGAGCCCCGGAGGCGTGAAAGAGTACAGGGTCGAAAGATGTTGGAAGCATGTCACACGAAGCCCTGGAGGTCCCGGTGAAGGCGCCTGGCCCGTACCAACCATCATTGTGTGATTCTGCAAGCTTGGGGGAAGCTTGGGTGGGCCTGGCAGGTCCACCTCAGATGGACGAAGAAGGTGTCGGATGCAAACTTGTGAAGAACGTGCGTGCACGCCAATTGCCAGCTCTAATTACTGTAAGGGTTCCTTTCTACCTGATGTCGGAATGACGTGAGAGGCAGTGTCACGGCGCACCTCGCACATGTCCAGAGATCCAGAGTCTAATGTCTGGAGTACTTCTGAATGGTGCGAGTCTGGACAAGACAATGGTTCAGATGCAAGTCGTTTACATAGTGACTTGATGCCAGTGAACGATGCAGAAGGCTCTGGGTGAACCCTCAAGAGTTTTGTCAATTATGTTTGACGGGATTTTGACACTGGCGGTCCTCGGACACCGTTATGCTCGTGTTTGTAGTGGTGGGGGGCTGCTTGCGCATCGAAGAAGAAGCTGTCGCGGTACCAGGATCTTTTTGTTTCGTTGGTGTTGCTGCTGTCGGGAGGAGGGAAGGAACGAAGGAGGCAAGCGGCATATATGTAAAACGCACGCTGGCTGGTGGACGATTTGATTCTTGACTTGGTTGATAAAAAACTCTGTTCGGGTTCGTCACGTTGTGGTTTCCGACTTCTCATGAGGGTGTCGATGGCTTGCAGTTACCGACTCGTCAACGAAGATGCTCGCAGCTGGGATGGCTGTTGCCGGCACGCCAATCGAACTCGGTCATGGGACGTCATGGGGTCCAGCAATTGAGCGCGTTGAGGACCGGAGTTGCTGCGCTCGCCCATGGCTTGAACGACTTATTGTCCGTAGGCATGGACTTCGGTCGCAGGGTGGGACGCACATTAAAGGAGAAAAGGCTAAGGAATAGCTTACTTCGCATGTGATTTCATACGTTACCCTGCCAGCGCACCAGAAACAGTAGTCATCGAAGAGCATAGTTGCCGCGACGTGACATTGGTGTGCGTAGAGTCGCAGTTGCATGTGAAGTTATCGTGCCCAGACTGCGGTGATGACGGATCCGCTAAATGCCGACCGACAAGACGGATTTTTGTCCACATGGGGTTTCCTTACATCTTTCATAACTGTCATAACTCATAGTAAATCTGTTCATGTTGTTTGGGGCAGGCCCTGGAGCAGGAAGTCTGGCTGGCCAGTTTCCGTCAGTCCTTCCTTACTTCCTTCTACTGATGTAGTGTATTGCAGGAGGACCTCCTTCCGGCGACGACGGTGGCCCCTCCGGCCCTGGCCCCTCGGAGGGCCCCTCTGGGGAGGGCCCTGCGGGACCTTCTGGACCGACGCTGAGGGCGGCATTTGGCGGCATTTGGCGGCAACAGAGGTGTTCGAAGCGTTGCTTTCGCAGGCCCTGATGCAGGCCCTGGCCCTGGCCCTGGCAGTGGGCCTGACTCGGGGCCTGAAGAGGAAGGCCGTTGAGAGCTGTGAACCTCTGTCAGTGCTCGAAGATGCTCGCAGGCTGTGTGCAGTGCCAGGCGAGGAGGCACGACACACGAACGGAAGGAAAGCCTTGCCGCACGACTTGGGGCATGCTTAAAAGCCTGGAGCAAACAGGTTGGAGATTCTGCCAGCTGGTACGGACGCAGTGGAACTTCTGAGCCGACGCTTACAAGGCCCGTATGGCTCCTAAGCACGCGCGGCTGGCGAGTTGCCCTCATCACTGCAAAGTTTCTGTTGTGATCTGTTTCGAAGGCAGAATCAAAGCAGTTCCATACTCGTGACAGTCCTGGTTCGCTCGTAGACTGTAAACATCTTGTGGCAGGCTTCTGCGGTGCTCCGATATTCATTCACAGCAAAAGCCAAGATTCCGCACTGTTCGCATGCACGCTGCTAGTCCCTGCTAGTTCTCGCAGTCTGCGACGAGCTTCGGTGTTTTACATGACAATAAATTTCGAGGGGCTGGGAATTAATTTTTATGCTTAAGGTTTTAATTTTTATGCTGCCCACCTCCATGTCTCCATCGACCTCCATGCTTCCATCCCGTCGCGGACACGGTTGGTTTCTTATGCTCATGGGTTCTCCTCTTATGCTCGAGATTTCCCCATATATGCATGAAGGACAAACTTCGGCGTTATCTTAAACTCTGCGAAACCTGGAACGTTGCTCAATTATGGTGTGGATGATGCCGGATGTTCTTTAACAACCAACAATCAAAATCCGGCGGCAATCTCAAAGCCTCCTAAACCATAATCCCTCAACCCCGGAACGAACGGCACGACGGCACGACTATCATATATGGGCATGGTATTTTTTCTTATGCTGTGGGCTGCTCTCCTTATGCGATCCTGGATTATCCTTATGCGAACCTGGCTTTTCCTTATGCTCCCCCCCTCCCCCCGGTCCCCCCTGCTCCGCCCTTCCCCCCCCAAAACCTGGCTTTTCCTTCTACTCACCTGTTGCAGCCTGCGCCACCATTGCCCCCAGCCTTCCTCATTTGCCTATATCTAACGAAACAGAACATAGCATGTACCAGAACGCAACAAAGTACTCTAGAGCGAAATATTATATGTATTACAACATAGCATACCAAAATCGTAACATAACATCACAAGAGAACACGACGTATCATAACATAACGCCACGGTCCAGGTCTGGGGTTTTGGCTTCATTTAGCCAGGCTTGACTTATTTGGTATCCCCATGCCGCACCTGAATTTTTAGACAGTTTTTCCATGTCTTTAGAGTTTATGAGCTGCCGCGGTGATTTGAAACGTTGTCGCACTGTTTTCCATCACGTGCAAGCCTTTGCTGCCGTCGCTCTTGTACACCGACAAAAGACACATGCAAATACATATATATATACACATGTATGTGTACATATATATATATATATATAATCAAAATTATACGTATATGTTATATGTACTATATTGTCTTGATATATATATATATACATATGTGTTTTTATATAGTGTGTATATATATATAACAACAGAAGAGGAGGCTGTGGGGCCCACTATTTTCCGTGGCCTTGTATGTTTCGAAGGGTTGTGCGGGGGTTTCTGTGTCAGTTGGTCGCTCGTTTGGTGTGCATGCGTGCATGTTTTTGTTTCCAACTACAACATCAGCTCTGGATTGTTTCAAACCCGGCGGTCTGTTTATAAACACAGAGTTTGTTTATAAACACTGCGTTTCGGTATACCGTGCTTTCAGCGTTTTGGGTTTGTTGGAGTTGCTCGTTATCGTTATGTCTATTATATGATACTTAACTCCTGTCTTCTTGTCTTATANAGCAACTCGCGACTGACTCTAACCAACAAGTTCACAAACCTCACCTTCCTGCAAATCTTGCACACTGACACACTGATACGTTAACTGGACGTTTTCCACGTATCGGTTCGTGTGGCTTATACCAAGACCTTGTTTGATTGAGAAAACTATGAAATCACTGGTATTCACGGTGCTTCTGCGTATGGGAAACACAATGTTATGTGGTCGGTTGTTTATAAACACCTGGCCTTGTTAATAAACCAAAGAGTTGTCCATAAACAGAAGGTTTACTTCTGTGGAGTATGCTGCATATATGCGCAAGCCGGTCTTCCCGTGTAAACACAAGTGTTGCTACTACAAGCTCAGAGGTCCAATCTTTTCGACTTTTATAACCTTAGAGGACCAGAGGGATATGAAGGGATTGATTGCATATCAGCGGCAGCGGCCCCATAAAACTAGATGTCTGGATTCAGAGTTCATATTGATCCAGATGCTCGCTATTTTGGATTGTAGACTGTGGGTAACCAAAGCGAAAGTACCTATAGCAGCCAGCAGGACATGAATATGCACAAACAGGATTTGAGTCATCTTCGACAAGTATCAGACTTGTTAACCACAGGGGCAGCTTTTCATTATTCTTTGGCTCCTTGACAGTCACACATGCTAATACATATATTGAACTCATTCATATTTGTTGACATGCAATAACAAATTTAAAGCACTGACCTAAACACTTAATTATTTCGATTCCTGTGCACTTTACCAAATAAGTATGCTAATTCAATACGTACAGGTTCTCCAACAACCGAACACTGCATGCCAAAGCAGATGATGCGTTGGTTCTGGTGCTGGATGGATTGGCTTGATAGGATGAAGAGTCTTGCAGGGATAAGATATACGGCTCCGTGTCGGACGTGTCGAGTCTATGTGGCCTACCCCAAGACTTGGTTTGATAAAGTACAGAATACACGGNAGAGTCTTGCAGGGATAAGATATACGGCTCCGTGTCGGACGTGTCGAGTCTATGTGGCCTACCCCAAGACTTGGTTTGATAAAGTACAGAATACACGGTATTTACGGTGTTTCCTGCCCATGATAGTGATAGTTGTTGTGAGAAGAACTTGGAATACGTAGCCACTCCATGCCGCGGTGTCGTACCCGTTGACGTTTGACTATACACAGGCGAAACCTGACCTTGAATACATTACTCAGGAATAGAAGTGTACGGGATTTTGTGGTGTAATGCTGCGTGTACCTTTCAAGTGCTTGAAGTTGTTACAATGTAAATATGATACAAAAAGTGGGTCTGCAAAAACCCAGGCCCCACAGCAACCTGCTCCTCCTATGTATGATATTTATTTTAAACAGTGTATATATATACATATGTATATATATATAACATTTATTATATATCACGTGTTTTTATACCCAAGCTATTTTAGTTCACATCATAGTTTATGTTGTCACAATATTCTACATTGTATTCAAGCTCAAGATATGTGAACTGTTATGTGTAGCAAAGAAGAAGAACATATACGTATATATATATGTATTGGTTTATCTAGTATACGTATTAAGTGTTGTATACTTTTTCATATAATTGATTCTGCTTTTACTCGACATATATAGTTTTGTTAGATACATATATACATATATACATATATACATACATACATACATACACATATACATA
>BGNK01000678.1:112191-129445 GCA_003297005.1 Symbiodinium sp. clade A Y106 | reverse complement strand
TACATATATACATATATACATATATACATATATACATATATACATATATACATATATACATATATAGATATATACATATATACTTACATACATATATACTTATATACATGTATATATATATACACATTTATTTACTTTACAGACTACATTACATATATGTGTTATGTGTTATATTTATACGTACTTTTATCTTGTATTGTATATTTTGTGGTTGTTATTTATAAACATATATACATATATGCATATATATATAGAATGATATATATATATATATATATATTCACATTCTTAGTAAACCACAATAAGGTCAAATATGATACATGCACTTCATATTTTTATAGTACATAATATATATATGTATATATACATACTCTATTGTATCTATACATATGTTATCAATCATATACAGTTGTGATATATAAATATATGTCATGATATAGTTGTATATATAGTTATATATTACTATAGATATTGAGTATAGTATATATACATATTCACATATGGATATTAGGTTTTGTTTGTGTTATGTCGTATTCCGTTTCTTTGTCGAATGCATTCAGAACATCTTAGAGCATGGACGTCATCATTGCTGGGCCATGGATGCTCTGAATTCGGAGCGGATTAGACCATGGACATCGTCATGGTCGGGCCGTGGATGCTCTGAACTCAGGACGGATCGGACCATCGACGTCATCATGGTTGGACCATGGACGCACTGAACTGAGAACGAACTAGACCATGGACGTCATCAGGACCGGACCGTCCACGGACGTCATCATGGCCGGGCCACGGATGCTTTGAACTCGAAACGGACGCAGGCTGTGTTTTATGTGCGACGGGCGTTGCCTGTGCACGTGGCAAAAATCTATAGCCGCGAAGAAAACAGGCGTGTGCCAATGCTGCGGAAGAGCATTTCGGATTACGGTTGTGTGAGCGGAGGTCGTCCGAGGTTCGTGCAGCCTGGCACGGTGGCGCCCAACTTTTGGGGGGGAAGGAGGGGGGAGCATAAGGAAAAGTGCAGGGTGCAACAGGGGAGCATAAGGAAAAGCCAGGTTTTGGCAGTGAAGGGGAGGAGGGGAGCACAAGGAAAAACCCGGTTCGCATAAGGAAAAACCCGGTTCGCAGAAGAGCAGAAACCGTTAGCATAAAAGAAAGTCGGGAGCACAAGGGGAGAGACTCACAGCATCCCACAGCATAAGAAAGAATACCATGCCCAATTTCGAGGGTGCTGAAAGCCCACACGACGTCGCCAGAGCCCCCAAACTCAGATTGCCTGGGTCGATCGTTGCAGGGTGCGACAGCATCAGCAGTGCATTTCGGAAGTCGGAAGATGATTTGAGTGCGAACCGGCCGACGTAGCAGGTGCTGTGGAGCTCCCGCGCCGTTTGCAAGGACAGGTCTAGAAGAGCTTCCTTTCCTTGCAATTTCGCTCATGAGGGCTCGGCGGCTCGGTCCGAGGACAGAAGTGTTGCCCGAGTCCCTCGCAACCTGGTGGGCAGTCTGGCCTTCAGCTCTCGCATCAGCGAACACTTCAACCGCTTTTGTTTTTGCTTGCGATGCTCAGGCCCACAGATGACGTTTTGCAGGAGCTCTAAAGCTGTCATGTCAAGTCTTCTGTCACTTCCCTGCCTCCCCAGGAAATGAAGCAGCAGCAAAACAAGAACCAGCCACTTGCCACTGGTAGCCAGGCCAGGCGGGTGAGCGATTCACGCCATGACTGCCAGATGGCATCAGCTGCATGACATTTTTCACACTCTGTAGGAGAACTTTTGTCATTTCACGGAGCTCTTCGATGTGGAATTGGGCCAGTGTGTCAAAGGGCGATGCAGAACGCCCTTTACAAGGAGAGACTTCGGCAGAACTAGACTGATATCTGACACGTGGCACCGCTTCACGAAGGCCTGATGAGAATCGTTTCTGCCAGAAGATACCAGAGTCAGAGTTGAGCAACATAGATCCGGGCAAAGTGGCCGCTTGGCACAAATGTGTACCATGGGCTTGCAACAACTTGCGACGCTCCTGTCAGTCAGGTCTCTGACCAGCTGAAGCTGAATGGGCTGCCGGCAAGTTTTGACTTGGTGGTGGGCTTTTGACGACTTGTGTCCTGAAACTTGCGGTGGCTTTCATGGCGTGGCCAAGGATTCCGTGCTCGAAGGAGGAAGCCAGCGAGTTCAATTCGAAGAGGCTTTCATCAGGCCCCCGCTGCACAAGTCTGCCGAGGTCGCGCTCTTTGGGGGGGCGGGGTGTGCCGCCGATGGTCCTGAGGGATCTCGCGAGCCAGCTGGGCATTCCGGTCACCATGCTGGAGGTGCCGGTGCCTGAGCGCCTCGCTGCCTGTACTTGAAACTGCTCCGTGCCTGACACAGAGATGCTTCTGAGGACCGGTGTGGCAGAAGGCTCTGTCGTGGTCAGCTTCAGGCGCTTCCTCCGAAGAGACTCCGATTTTCCGTCATATCCTGCATCTGCAGGATACTTCCTGGTTCTCAAGAGCAAGAGGCAGCGATGGATTGCATCACGGGGCAATCTCATACATCCCGCTTCGTATGTGGCACATCTTTGGGTTTGAGGAGTGTGTGCAAGGGTTTAGTTGTTCAGTATTGCAGCAGGTTAGTCCTAACGGCCTGGGATTGGGGCTGCCTCATTTTGCGGCTGCCGCTGCAACCGCGAACCCGGAACCGGAGTCGTTTCGATTAGAACTGAAGCCACACGCCCGGAACTTCTATGAACCCTGTACTCGTAGAAAACCCTGTAGAAATTCTCAGTAAGCTCCACTTGGAGGATCATGGGACTTGGTAAGCAGGGTTGTGAATAAGGAAGCTATACTCATAATCACTTCCAGCCCCAACTCAGGTACTTATAACCTTACTTCAGGATCATGGGACTATCTCCCATGATCCTCCCTTATAAAACCCTTATAGCCCTTTTAAGGATTCTTTTAAGGAACCCTGTTATGGAACCTTACTTACTAAGTCCCATGATCCTCCAAGTAGACACTACGCCCTAAACCCCATAAATCCCCTTATAAGGAACCCTTTAGATCTCCTTAAGGAACCCTTTTAAGGAGCCCTATAGTACAAGAAACCCCCAAAGCTATTCTGATTAAAAAGGCCTACTATAGGACCCTACTATAGCTCCCTTTAAATAGAACCCTTTAAGGATCCTTGACAGGAGCCCTATTTAAGGCCCTTATTATAGATGCCTTTAACGGAACCTTTGGGGATCCCTTTAAAGGAATCCTATTTAAGGCCCCTACTGTAGAACCCTTGTTATAGATACTTTAAAGAACCCTGTAAGGATCCCTTTAAAGGAACCCTTTTAAGGAGCCCTTGCTTACTAAGTCAGAACCCTGCTATAGATCCCTTCAAATGGAACCCTCTCAGGATCCCTTTAAAGGAACCCCTGTTCTAACGGCCCCTACTATAGAACCCTATTATAGATCCCTTTAAGGATTCCTTTAAAAAAGCCTTGTTCCAATTATTAAAGCCCTACTATAGAACCCTATTAGAGATCCCTTATAGAACCCTTTAAGGATCCCTTGAAAGGAACGCTCTTCTAATTATTAAGGCCCCTACATGAGTGGCAGGTCCAAGGAGGGAGCTTCCGCTTCGCAAAGTCTCGGCTTTCAGTTGAGTCATCAAACAATAGAATTATGACGCATGAAACATTAAGGAAACACAACTCCTGAACCACGAAAAGGTCGACCTCAACAATATCTCAAAATCAAGAGCTTCACGCACGTGGAGCACACGTGCTCCTTCAAACACCACCCCCACAAGGACATTGCATGTCGTGAACGGGTACAGATCGTGAAGAGCCTGCAGGGGAAAGGCGTGGCATGACTGTGGACTCCAGCAGAAACCTTCCAGAACGGAACGGCGCAATTGAATGCGTACGCAAGTGGAGCGTACAACTTTCGCGAAAGGCCAATCCTGAAGCACAGCTAGTTGCCGATAGCAGGACGGGCGATCCCGTGCCCCCACTTCCAACCCCGTCCGTGACTCCCAAGACGGACGTGTTTCGATCCTCCAGCGACTCTCGTGCTCTTGGGCTTGCCCGGTGCTGTAGGGCTTCTTTGCCATTGCTTACTCTGCAGGTGCCTGCAGAAGGCCATCGTATGCACGTTCCGAAGCTAAGGCAGGGCGCATTCACCACCATCTACCTCGCTTGCAGGTGGTGGGACCTCCGTGGAAACTGTTTCGGCCTGAGCAAGCTGCTACACTGACTGAGACATCAAATGCACGGTCCACTGCAATGCCGATATTTGGCGTATATATCTGTGCGACATTCCTTTGCGAGGTAACGTTGGTGCCGAGCATTGTCCAAATGAGCCTCGCGACTGTACGGCAGACTCTGTCAGGGGCTGAGCGAAAGCTCGGTCAACTGATGAACGGAAGTTTTGCGCTTCTCGAACTCCAGTTTCTCACGCAGGGACACAGCAGCATCTCCGGACAGCATTCTCGCATACACTGCTCTGCCGGCATGTATGGTGGATCCTTGCATACAAACCTGTCCCTGATGAGCCAGGATCCAGCTCATGGCGTGGCACCGACAGCTCCACAAAGAGCACAGCAGTTTTCCGGACAAGAGGCCCCTCTGACGGGTCAGCTTCGTTTTCTTATAGGATCTAGCTTCTTTCTGGCATGCTTGTCTGAGTGTCAACAGGATGCCCAGATGCATGTGCTGAGGCCTTGATGCAGGCCTTCGATGGAGAAGCACTTGAAAAGGTACCGGTGAGGACAATTCACCGGGCAGTGCTGCGTAGCGGGCTCAGCATTTGCTGGTGAGGACGGTGGAAACTCCCGAGATTTACAGCCTCGCGCCGGTTGGCATAGGCACCGGATCAGGGAGGTCGTCAATTCCATTGAGATTGTCGCATCGAATCACTGGAGTCGTTGGTCTTTCTGTGTCTCTGCGTGCGTCAACTCTTGACTCCCACGAAAATCTAGAGTCTAGAGAGAGAAGCTCGGCTTAGGTGCTGCTTCAGTCTTTGATCACCCTTCTACACGCCGGAACGGTCACGAACCGTCCTAGATCGTCTCGGGACAGTCTTTCCTGACCGCTGTTTCCAGTCTTCGTGGCAAGCATCTGTAAAGACCAGGCCTCGGCATGCCACCCCCAGCCTGCTAGAAGGAGCAGGAATCCAGGGTGCGCTCGGTCTATTGGCTTAAGCCGTTCGGCCACACCTGTCTTGTCTTTGCCATAAGCGATGGTTTCGACGGCCACCTATTGCTTTCTGGGCAACGAGGTAGACTCCAGAAACGATATACTTAGCCGAAAGTGCACTTAGATGAGCGGTTTGGTTCGTGACGGGCAGAAATGGATGCCGAACCCGCATGCCAAGCCTGATTCTGATTTTGACACGTTCTGATTTGCGAGACGCGATTTAAGCACCCCCGGCCTGTACCTTTCCATGGATCTGGTGAAGTACTATGGTTTGGTCAATCATGCTTCTTTGCCGTGCCCGCTTAAAAGATCCATATGAAAGACGAAGCAATCAACATGATGAATTATATAGGAAGTCCAGGGAATTTGTGTTGTCGGGCTTGACTGCACTGTTTCATTTTTCGAACATTGTTGAACCTGCTGTTGGTCATTCGTGGGAACGAAGAACGCAAGTTCAAGACCAAAGGGCTAAACAAACCAGCTTTAGCCGTCCAGTGAGCGACCTCACGATTAAACCACAAACATGACATTAGTCCAGGAGTCTTACGTTTGAGCGTTTCTGCTACGATTTTCCCACCGGCGCAGGCTGCTGAACAGCGCAAATTCCGCTCATTTGAACATTATGTTTCCATATGTGTATTCATCAAAGTTTGTCGTTTCGTGGAGAAGGAAGTGCAGCTAACAGTCTCCGGGAGTTCGTGTTTTCGAGCGGTTTTGCTTTCGGTGGAAACCACAACATAACAGGACTTGCATCAGTTTTATGTACGTTCCCAGTACTTGCTAACCTTGGCTATCATTGACACGTCAGAGCGACCTGGTAATGTCACTTTCAAGAACATGTTCTTCGTGAAAGATGTGCTTGGAACCAGATAGAGCCGTTGCCGTGTGGCAATGGGTTGTGGCTAGTTGTAGTAGCAGTAGGAGGGATAGGCTGCTGCAGCTGCTTCCCATTTGCAACCGACATAGTCACATTGATGTCAACAGTGGTGACGAAGGCGGCAGAACCAAGGTCAACGAGTACCTTCCGAGGCAGGGCCGTCATCACATGCTCAGGATATCTTGGATTCAGGCAATTTGCGCTCGGCTTTGGTCTCCTGTGCAAGACCGCCGACTACGAGTCGATCTTGTCCCCGCTGCATGTCCATGTCTTCGTTCAGAGCCTACTGCCACACTTGCCAATTGCTCCATCTGCCCAGCAACCTTCCCTTTCCGTCTGTCCCTTTCCCACGACAAGGCTCGAGTCAGACTCTGCTGTCTTCTTCCCTCATCTCGCGGTTTTTCACCTATAGCCATGGATGTCGAGGGGTCTCTACATTGCATCGTTCTGAACGTTCTGAATGTAGCAGCCAGCCTCCACCTGTCTAGGACGCCCTTTCTTGCTGGTTTTGGAGTTTGCCCGTGCATGTCTCAATCACCTAGGGACCTAGAGCACACGGAGTTTTGCAAAGAGTCTGAATCTCGAAGCAAACTGAGCCGCAACAAGACAGAGCGACGTGGAGAGAGCGCCAGTGACAGACTAGTTTACAGTCATGTCCATGCACGACACAAGAGTTGAATTTGTCGAGGCGCAGGGCATCTGTCACGCAAGACGAAAAGTGGGATGCACCCGACAAGGCAGCCGATGTCTGTGGCAGCATTGCCGGGGCCGGGAGAGGGGAGGGGGTAAACAGGTTTCAATGCATACACCCCGTGCTGTTGATGCATTCTGAACTCTGAACTAAACTAAGTGGCCAGGTAGACATTGATTTTGCAGTCTTCATCACGCCTATGCACAAGAAGGCTCTCTGCTGTTGGTGAGGAAAGCACACCTTAGCAAGCAGCATGAACATGGAAGTATGGACGAAGGTTGACAAAGCCATTTTGTGTCCATCCAGGGCGATGGTGGAGGAGTGTCGCACATTCGGCAGGGTTGTGAAACCACATGACTTCTGACAGAGGATCCGGTCACGACAATGTGGGCTCGAGATGGCAACGAGCATGGGTACGGCGGGAACTTCTTGTTCAACACCCCGGACAGCAAGCAGCAATCACGTCCATTTCTTGCTTGTGTCTCGTGGGTTGTGTGATATTTGCGAGCACCAGATGCGAACTGAGCCACGATAGCAATGCTTGCGAGGAGATGATGTCATTCAAGCAATGGCGCATTCCACCAGCACGCCGGATGAGAACTTGTTCGATTGTGTTTGTCTGAACTGCAGCTGGTCGTAGCTTGTCTTCAAAGGAACTGCGCATGAAAGTCCTGGAGTGTGAGACTTTCGACTGGCTTGAGGAGGTAATGAAGGAGCTGGTCTGAAACGGGCCACGTTGTTGTCCCAGTAGCTGCTTTCGTAACACCAGGAGAAGGCAGTTCGCTCTGGCAAAAACTTCTCAGCGATTCAGAATCCTTACACGGCTGAAAGACTGTCACTTGGCCATCGATTCTTTTTCTGGTCTCTTGCGGACTGGTGGCAAGTCTGTGCCATGCCAGGAAAGATCTTGATGCAACCTGTGGTATTCCGGATGATGCCTGGATCAACACATCTTGCCAGGAGACCAAGTCACGAATGAGCTTGTTTGGTGATTGCATCGGCTTTACTTGCCGGATGGTCCGGGAAAGGACGAATGGCGAGCTGTAGTCTGCAGATAGCCTGCCTTCCTGGCTGGCTTGCTAGCACTCTACCGCAGTCTTTCTACTGTGCTTGTGTCACACAGATGAAGTCGTAGATGTTGCCACATGAGACGCACTTGGAATAGGAGGACAGCGCAGACTGTGCACTATCTGCAGTAGCCTGCAAAGCTCTCACTTAAAGCATGCGAAGACTTGTCTCTGCATGTGTCCCTTGTATGTCTGCGTGCGTCGACGAAACGAGCGTGTCAAGCCAAGCCGGAGGATTTGCAGAGTCTGCGAGCAGACTACAAAGACCAGTACCGTGTCTCCTGCAATCAGGACGGAAACATGTAAGCATGTCAGCTTGTGCTGCAAATCGCCCCGTGCAACATCTTGCAACCTGTTTCGGGCAGGAGCTTTTCGCTTCCAGCACGATGCGAAAGACTTTGTCGATTCCCCTGAATGGGAAGTGGGTTTTCGCTGAAAGTCGGAGACCGGGATCTTTGTACAAGCCGGAATGGATGCTGGACACACTGACGAGCCACTCGAAGGCTGTTATGACTGCATGGACTTTCGAAGCATGAAGCCCCTGCACTCGACTGCCATGGCAAGCAGCTAGCGGACATGGCTATTCATCAAAAATCGACCTGTCCACGAAGAGTCATTAGAACCTGCGGGGCTTGAAGCCTCGGGCTTTGGCGGTTGTGGGTTGCAGGTCACGTCCACATCATGTAACTCTAGTCACTAGTCGCCAGCTGCCAGTTTAGGACCCGCATTTGTCTGCACGTTCGACGAAGGCCCCACCGAAGGTTTGCGCTTGCATGGCACCAGCTTCGGATATGCTGCCCAACGCGATGACAAATCGACCCCCTCTAAACTTTCGTAAAGCTGCCCGTAGGGAGTCAGCGGAACAGTTTCCGAGTGTTGAAAAGTCCATAAGGCTATTACTTCACTTGGGACTCCACTGCCGAGGAGAGGGAGATCGTGCATGCCGTATACTCAGAAAGCCATTCCACGCAGGAAACCGAAAAGCTTTTCTCAAAGAACGCACCTGCTGGCGGAGATGTCCAGCTCATGGAGGCTGGTCTCATTGCGTCGAGCCTGCTGTGGTCACGCTTAACATATGCTGTGCTTGTTGTGAGGACGACGCCCTATGCGCCGCACGCGGTCTGAAGACTCCGTGCCCCATCGACGTATTATACACCGGGAAGATCCTTTTCAAAGGGCAGCACTCAGGACTGCGGGGCCCTGCCTTGTTGCACAAACGAGCTCTTCGTCATCGCGACAGAGGAGACAGCAAGAAGGTCCTGGAAACGACTGGCGTCTCTCTTGCACACTTGCCGGCATCAAGTCCTACCGTGCAGTGCGCTACTCAGCACGATGCAGCGCACTGCCCGGTGGCTTCGGCGGCATTTGCCACAGTTTGGTTTCAGTTCGATGGACAGAGGCCTTTGCTCGAAATCCACATGGATGTCGAGCGGACCGTCGAGCTAATACGCAGAGGCTTGCACGGTCACTGTAGGATCTCAGTGATTCAGCGAGATGTGGCTTGCATCCGGTAGATAGAGGCAGACCACGATGGTGGTCCGGAGCTCAGGCGTGATCTTATTTTCCCGGAAGAGCGACACCACAGCAGCGTTTCAAATCGGAGTGGTGAAAAAGGGGACATTCTTGTCGAAACAGCGCTGCCGCATCGTGCTCCAGATTTGTCTGAACATCTGCGATGCTGTTTGCGTCTGCCCTGCCTATTGCAAGCCTAGCATGTTGCACAAACGATATCGCACGATCATGCAGCATGCGGGATACCGAAGGAACTGTCTTCTCAGAACTTTTGCCATACCACGTGCTGAAGGCCACTGGACGAAGACATGACGAGAGAGATTCTACAGTGCAACGCCCCAGCCTCGTGTTTCTTCAGTGGGTCATGTCTTCGCTCGAGTCGCTTGAGTGGCAGTTTAGGCACGTTCTTATTGGCGGCAGCACCGCGAAGCTTGTCAGAAACGCGGAGTCGTCCAGCAGCCTGCATTTCCGTTCGCGGTGGACTTGGAGGACCCAGCAGTGTAAGAGCAAAGCTTTCGACATTGCGACCTGTTCCTGCAGGAGGCGATGGCTGATGTTACTGCTGCTCGAGACAAAAGTATCACTTTGCAGCCGGAGTCTTGGCATCCCACCGCACACATGAGACGCAAAAGTCGGAATCTGTCGGAATGCAGCAGCAAGGCAGTGAATAAGTGAGAAATGGACTGGGCACAGCATCAGCACTCAGGCCGGGCTACGTCTACACTGTCGATGTGGTGGCGGCAGTCATTCCACTTTATGTGAAGGAGCCAGTGTGCAGAGGAGCAAAGGGCCCGGACGGGTTGCCTCATCCGTTTGATGGAAGGACATGTGGGGTACGGTGAGAATTTCGACCTTCTACGTCGAAGTGGAATCCGCACGCGTCTACTCACAGGTTCCGGCCAAGTTGGCCTTGCAACGTTGCATTCCGCTTTAGTTTGTTGGCTTGGCAGGTGCTGAGCTTCAAGGAGCGTAACCAGGCACAGGTGCGGCTCAAGTTCAAGCTCAGTGACAAGGCGAAGGCCTTGCTCAAACAACCCGTCGTGGCCCCAGGCGAAGCTCAGAAAACCATAGTCACGAGTGTTGCAACCGGATTATGGCAGCAACCAGCGTTCCACGAAGAAACAATGGTAGCATTACATGCAGAAGCAAGTACCTTGAGCCGCAGAGGAGAGTCGGCAAATGATAAGCCAAAGCAGTTCCAAGGTCCTGGGCTGGGTAGATTTGGCATCACAAAGCGGCGCGTGGTTCGGAATCTGGGGTCTGGCATCGGTTATCTTGCCACTCGGCGACGTGCCGATTGCATCCGATGGATTGCTTTGATTGCTTTTGCTCAGGTCTACCTTCTACAGCTCGCTTCGGCTCTGCTCTCACAGCAAGGCATGGTCCGGGTTTCGGTACACAGAATATGCACTAAGGATGTGGGGTGACCTTGGTCCGAAAGATGGCGAGATCACGCTGGATGAATATCAGGATCGACGCGTCTGTTCGTGTGTTTGTCAGTCTTCTGTTTGTGTGTCAAAACGTGCGCGTGTCAAAACGTGCGCGTCCACCCGTGTCCGCTGATTTTGATGCGCACAGGCAAAGCACGAGAAGAAGCTTGATCTCTTAAAACGGAAGGCTGCTCGCAGGATCAAGGCCAGGAACAAGATCTGTCATGTACTTCTCGCAACATTGCGACGTGTCAGATGGCAGCACAACGACAGGGAAACGGGACCTTGTGGGGCAAGCTGTAAGCTGGAGTGTGGAAGATTCGTGCTGCATGCATCTGCATGCTGCCGATTTGCTTCAGCGGCGATATTCCATGCGCAGGTTCAGCTTGAGAAGGCGCCCTCGCCTCTGGCCTCTTCCTTTCTCGAAGGGTCTGCTTTCGAACGACACACTTAGGTATCAGCAGTACGGCATCAACGTGAGCCTTCAGAAGGCCTAAGCCCTGCCAGCGACTTTGTCTCGAAAATCGCCACCATGCGCTTGCTCCCTGCCAGGTTTCTGACCTGCTGGTTGAACCATCTCAATCCAAGAACTTGAGGAAGAAGGTCCTGCTCAAAGAGGTCTTGAAGGATTCCGTGCCAGTGGATAGTGGATGGAGGCTTTTTCCTTCCGTCTTTCCAGAACCTTACACGAAGGACAGCAACCCGCTGGCAGACTTGCCGGCACATGTAGCGAACTTGCTCGGAGAGGCATGCAGCTGCTTTGCGCTTGTTGCATGCTTACATTCATGAACTTTGACCATGGTTACTGTCGAGGTCCGCGTGCAGCTTGACGACATGGTTCGCTTGGACAGTATGGCAGCAGATGGCGAGGATGACGAGCTGCAGCAATTGGAGGAGGAGGAGAAGCAGCACGGACCCCAGTCGCGGAGGAGAGCAGATGCAGGTGCAACATTGTCCAGCGCTGCTTCACCGCAAGCTTAGGACACAGATCCGATGTGGCTCCTGCCTCTCATACGCATAGCCCAGGAAGGCCGGGCTCAGCTGAGGTGATGCCCTTAGGCTTCGAGCTGAGCTCCTCGCTACGAACGCACCACGATCGGCACGACATGTGCCGTGGGCAGAAGCCCCAACATGTACAAGTAACTTCGGAAGCAGAGTTTGAACGTTGCTATGGTGAGGTGTAAACGGGTTGCTGGCAAGACGAAATGGAAACAGAAGATGTTCAAGCTCGAACTTGGCAAGCGCGCACACGCACACGCACACGCACATGCACACGGACACGCACACAGAGCAGTCGCATGCCCCAAGCAGCTCCGAAGGAGTTGCTGGTTTCCATGGTGTACTTTCGGGAGCATGTTTTCCATTGCTGCTCTTCCACGGTTTTAGAAATGGCCCTTCAAGTGTTGAAGGGGTGTGTCGTGCCTCGCACGGCTCGCATGGTGTCGAGGTAGCCTCAGAAATTATCTTTCGAAGGCTGCGTGTAGCCCCGTAGCTTAAGCTACCTAAACTACCTATGCAAGTTCTGAGGTGACTTGTCTGTCTTACGCCTTCATTACGAGCGTCCGCCGGCGAGTGCTGACAAAATCATGGTGTCAGCAAGCTACAGTAGCAGTCACAGCACGTGGTCCTGGCAAAAAGCGAGCTGCTGAGCTACCCTAACTGCAACTGCGGTGATATGGCCCATTGGCCCATGGCTCTTTAGACGGGTGGCCGGGGCCAAGATCTGCCAAGGCCAAGGGGAGGGTCCGGTGGCCGTCTGAGCAGAGCGGAGCGGAGCGGACACTGCCAGGTGCCCACCGGCCGGCTCTGGGCTCTGGCCGGCGCTTGGCGCTTGTACATACACTCCATTGCATCACCAATCGCTGACGTGCAATGCGACGACGACAAGGAAGGACATACAGGTAGACTTGCGATGAGGCACTTCACAGTTTCACATGTTCACACAATGCCAAGTGACGGAGAACTCTTAGCTGCATGTAGCAATTCAGAGCTGCACTGGTGCGCCTCGTGTCGTACCGGCCTGGCACTCAGCTTCCACGGCTTCCTTGTAAAGCCCATTTCTATGCGTTGCATTCCCAAAATCGACCGACGGGCTTCAGGATTCGTGATGCAATGGTCGACGGCTGACCGGAAAGAGCCGGATGCCGGGCACGTAGCAGTCGAAATCTTCATCCGTCGGCCCATCCCGTTCGTGCATGGCAAGGCAGCCCAGCCGCCTGGGCCTGAACTGCACGCTGCCAGGTTGAGGCCCCTGCTCTAGACCTCAGCCCTAGGCCAGCCCTAGTCCTTGCAGGCAGCATGCGGGGACGGCACCGTTTGAGTTCGAGGCTCTTTCAACCACGTTTCAAGATGTTCAAGACCCAGTTGAAGACGTCCAGGGGAATCCGACCAACGAATCTCCCTCGGCACCTTCAAGGCGAAAACGCCCACCGGGTTTGTACACCACAGAAGTGTTTAATTAACCAAGGCTCCACCAACTCGCAGAACCAGCCACTTCGCAAGAATCCGTCTTTCGAAACCGGAATCCTTCGTTCGGTGCTCAGTAACTGCTCCTGCGTGCAGTGTCGCATGCCTGCCGGCGTTTGAGGTCTGACAGAAGTGCCCGGTCTTGTCGTGACCCGGCACGAAGTTGCGCTCCTCGATCCGATGAGACAGTTTTTGATGTTTTGAGGCCGGCGGACCTGCAGATACGCTCGCCGTAGACATGGACAGAGTCGAAGTCGGCGTCGAAAGCCGTGCGCATTCTCAGAACAGTTCGTCTTTGTGTCTCAACGGAGAAAGTGACGCTGCGCGTGCATCAGCTTGCTTATTCACTGTGGCACTTTGGAGCAGGTCCAGGTGGACTCGCCATGAGCGTCGGAGGCACAACGGCCGGCGCGTTTCCACGTCGAGGCTTCTTTGCTGCTTAGTTCGGGCAGAGCTTTGCCGAGCTTCGGCTTTGACTTCCCAGGTCGAGTCGAAGCAGGACACGAAGACGGCGGCGTTCTGAACTTAATCGCAAAACTCTTGCGACGGCACCCGTTCCCTGGTCTGTCGCCTTCAGGCGACCGACGGCGAACTCGACGTCAGCATCCTCGGATTCCTTGTGAGTGTTGCAAGCATTGAAAGGGAGCATCGGGTGCAGAGTCGATGTTGAGGTATAAGCAAGCGTCGACGGCACGGACGTGGAAGAAGGAGGCTTCGAACACCGACACACCTGAAACCCAAACTCAAGCCTGCTGTGACTGTATCAGAAGTAACTGAGTATCCATGCGGAACATTGCTCCAACAGCGGAGTTCAAACTCGATGTCTGCCTACGGTCTCCGTTTGCAAAGGTGCATCAAGGCTTGCAGCATCTTGCAGTTGATCCGATACTTACTTTGTGTGACTGTTTCAAGGTGAACACATCCTCGCAATTAGTTGAGATGGGGTGTGCGATTTTGGAGGAACGGAGCACTAATGTGAGGAGCTTATCGTTCCTCACGGTTCAGGAGCTGAGGACAAGATGCTTTAGGGGCTCTCAGGCTTCCAGCTTGCATGGCAAGCCCAAGTCATCTCGAGCATCGTACTATCGTACTGGTGCTTTCCATAAAGCAGTTCGCCGAACCTGCCCATGTCTTCCTGGTCGGTTCTCACGGCCAGGAGTCGTCGTCGCTCTAGCTCTTGGAGGCGGTCAGGGGCAAAACGAAGCCAATCCGCAAGCTCCTTCCGATGCCCTTCCGATGGTGTCAAAAAGCGACATCTCTGGCAGCTCAGAGGAACCGGCCACAGGATGCGGGGGAATTGTTTGTACGCAAGAGTTTGGGTCCCGGCGAGCGAAGACCCCGCTGCGAGGCCCCGCTTCTCCTCGGTCTCCCCGTCTCCGGTGCAACTGCCCTGTGGACTAACATCTGTCGAGGTTCGGGACTCTGTTAAACACTTCACAACGGATCCGGGAGACACTGGAGACCGTCGTGAGGTGTTCGATCTACTCTCGCGTGAGATCACGTCGGATTCCCGAGACGTTGCTGCCTTGTTATCCTTCAGGCTCCAAAGTTGTTGAGGCCAGACGATTACGAATTGCTACTGCGCTTGGACCGGGCCGGGTACTTCATTATGGCAGTGGTGAGCACTACTCAACACACAGAGGCAGCTTTTGGCCAGGTTTGGCATCTTGATTGTTCTGGCTGATGTCTGAGGCGGTAGCACCACCCGTCGCAAGCAGCGACCGTATTGAGGCTCGTGAATCTACAGTGAAGCTAGCCAGATTTACCCGAGATTGGCTGTCGTCGCCAGACATGCCAGACCCATGAAGGCACTTCCGAACCTTCTGCCGGCAGATTTCTCGGGCTCCGATCTTAGCAAGTGCGTGTTCTTTGGCACTTCTTTGTGCGGTGCACGTGTTGCCAAGGCGGCGTGTGCTCCATATGCTTAATGCCATTCCAGGCTCGATAATAGTGATTTGTTCATGTCACGGCATTTTCAAGCTTTCTTTGTTAGCAAGTCTATTGCATTGGACCGGAAGCTATGCTGCTCGCATCTGAAGATGCTCGGAGGAAGACAGCAATGTCACTGCGATGAGCTGCAAGCATCAGTTCCACCGCGGCTGCATTTCAAAGCGACCCTGACAAGTTTGTGCGATTCTGTGCTGCCCGAATGTTCACGGCCACGATGGCAGACTAGACTCGCTGTAACTCGCATTATGCAGGCGTGTCTTGAGCCAGGTGGTTGGCAGAGTGCCGAAAGACTTGTCCGCTCTGTGGTAAAGATGCGTGATGCTGCGGGTGCCTCACTTGTCACAAGGTCTCCTTGCCCTCTCAGAAGACCAAAAACACAGAACAGGGTCTGTGCCGACATTGTTGCTAAGGATGCCGCATGGGCAAGGCTTGTTTCACATGTCAAGGCGGGCATGCGGAGTTGTGCGCATGTGTGTGTATGTAAATTCCCGTCAGGGGTCTTCGGGTTATCGCAGTTAGGGCTGCCTGTGCAACCCGCTCGGTTGAATTGGGCAACTTCGCTCCGGATTTTGGATGTGGAGTTCGGCTTGGACAGCCTCAGCGAATAGTCTTGTAGACGCATAGACAAGGATAGACCGTACGTAGCATATCGTATCAGCTTTGTATCGGAAGGTGACCGGACCGCAGCAAGCTTCGGCGATCGAACAGTTGTTTGCTGGAGGCTCGCTCCAAAAACGTGTAGGCTAACTTTAAGCCTAATCTAACCCAAGCGTCCCTTGTCCTGTCTTCTTGACGTCCGTTTCCTAACGCGAACGGATGCAAATGGTGTCGCCCCTCTGTCTGCCATGTGCACAACCTTTCACGAACAGTCAGAAACCAAAACTTGTCCTGCTACATCATCAGAGCATGCACAATTGCACAGACGGCTTGCCAGATAGACAGGAAAAGACGGACGAGGACAGGCAGGCAGATATGTGAGCATAATTTGGGAGCAAGAAGGTCTCAGAGAATGCACAACATCTGGTAGCACGAGGAGGGCTGACCAGCGTTCACACTCAGAACTGGCTGAGGAAGATGAAGCATAAGAAAAAGACTATTTATTGTCGAGAAGACAGGTTAGTGTAACAAGGATTGTACCGAGACAAGCAGGAACAAGAGGAAGAGGGCACGCACACACACGCAGAGACATGCAATGTACGCCATGTCTTCGACAGATTTTGTCCTAATACATTCCGAATTCCGAACACATTGTTCAGCTTCTCCAACCTGCCTGATCATGCCAGAGAAGACCCCGGTCTGTAGACCGGGTCGAGTGCTGGGGCTGCGCAAAACATGTGTCACGGCTAACTTTTCTGGACCTCAAGGTTGCTTGGGAGCGCCTTGATTCCACCGATCCCGGCTTGTGCCGACCTCGGAATTAACAAGCCAGTTGAAAATGCGCAGGTTGAATTCGAAGCAGTGTTTCGGGTGGAACTCCCGTCCGCAGGGAAAGTTTAATTTGCACCCTTGACCACAAGGGAGCAATGCACGATGCACCGTCTGACCCTGGTTCTGGGCCGCATGTAGATTGGGTAGATTATTTCATAAGGAGCCGCATGCTGTTTGTTTGACGGCTCTCCCGTGTCTCTCAGAGAGTTCTTGTCCAGGTGCAGAGCGGGAACGGTGAACTGATGGTGAGCTGGCTTGCAGGCTTGCGGGTTTGCTGTGAAGAAAAACTGGTAGCAAGGAGAGAGGATTTGCTTTATTGGAGCTGACCAGTGCGCAAGCAATCAACCAACCAGTCAACCAGTCAACCAATCAACCAGCCAACCAATCAACCAATCAGCAAGTCAGCCAATCAACCGATCAACCAATCAGTCAAGTAATTCGGCAACCAAGAAATCAAGGAACCAAGCAAGCAAGTAATCAAACAGATCAGCCAATCCTTCAAGGAATCAGCCAAGCAATCAAACTAATCGATCAATCAATCAACCAATCAATCAATCACTCAGTAAACCAGTCAGCCGACCAACCGACCAACCGACCAACCGACCAACCGACCAACGGACCAACCGACCAACCGACCAACCGACCAACCGACCAACCGACCAACCGACCA